>CM035437.1:87956162-88176162 GCA_020310875.1 Ceratopteris richardii
GATACAAACATACATATATACATACATACATTCATACATACATACAAACATACATACATATATATACATAGATACATAAATACATACATACACACATACATCATTACTTACACACACAGACATGTGTAATTATACACACTTATATACAAACATACATATTACTTACATACTTACTTACTCACTCAGTCACTCAATCACATACATACATACATACATACATACATACATACATACATACATACATACATACATACATACATACATGCATGCATGCATGCATACATACATACATACATACATACATACATACATACATACATACATACATACATAGATACTTACTTACATATGTACATCCATTCATACATACCATCATATCCACATATATTCATATCTACTTACATACTCGAATACATACATAAACACACACATACATACATACATACACACATACATACATACATACATACATACATACATACATACATACATACATACATACATACATACATACATACATACATACATACATACATTATTACTCTACCACAATGGTAAGTAGCATGATAAGAAGCTCCACCTCCTTAATGTCAATCCACGGATGAGATATGAGTGATATGAAGATTGTGAATGAAAGAAGTAGTGAATGTGAAAGTGAGAAGCATGAAGATGCACACACATACACACACAAGGAAGAGACAAGCAAGACACAATGGAAGGTAGAAAATAAACTCTAATGGTCAAGAACACTATTACAAGCTGAAAGCTCTAATCTCTCCTCAACTCATACAAGCGAACCTAAAAAATGAGCTCTCTATCTGTTTTTATAGATTTTAGACTAGTTTTGATCGTTTCACATCTAGTGACTGACATAGTTAAAAAATAGGTTCTAAGGACCATTTGGAGGTCTAAACGAGATCCAAAAATTACCAAAATTGGTATGCTCAATCTATGTAAGCTCCTCACGCTCGAGGACTATGTGGCTTGCAAAAAATTGAGGTATTAAATACAAAAGTGGGTGTTTTATGATACATATATTACAAAAGTGATGAAAATAACTATTTGGTGTTTGAAGAGGACATCATAACATATATTTCCTGAAAAAAATGAAGTTTCTGGCTCCCCACAACTCTTTTTAGTCCGCCTTTATGTACTTCCTCTGCATCGATGCCTTTGTCTACTGCCAATACCCCCTCCCTCTCGCGTCTGTCATCCTCGATAGATCCTTGTTGTGGGGTCTGCATAATGTAGTTTTGCAAGAGGTCTTGTGCAAGGGTGTGATCTGTGATTCGAATTCCTCATGTGAGATCAGGTTCTAATTTTTCCCAATCTATCACCCTAGGTTCATCGGGAGGTGGAAGCTAGTAGTCCATTGAATTTACAAGTTGCTTGCAAGGAAATAATTGAAGTAGATGGGTAGGTCGGCTGATAAAAACTTCAGAATGGTATTCCCAAAAGCCCGTCATGAACATTTATTCAAAAGCCATCTTATAACATGCAGGTAAATACTTGATGTAGCAGTGCCATGGGTAACATACCCTGAGCAATAGTGTGGTGCTCATATCATATGTGAGGTCTTTGTTGCCATGCTCAAATCCCGGGGTATTGACATGTGGTGCTTTCATGCAGTGAAAGATCTTAAAAACCATTTGCATCATATCAAAGATCTTAATGGTCATATATGTGATGATGTCGTCCATGTGGTGTAGTCGAGGGAGCCAATGGTGGATGGTAAGCATCATGTATCCAATGGTTGGAGGGCCACGTGGTGGTGCTAGATAGGGGTAGTTTAGCCCATCCTAGCATTGCTTATTATTTTAAACTTTAATCGTAAATGCCTTCGAGCAGTGGCATTATGGCACTGGGCCCTAGCATGGACTGTACTTTAGGTACAGCGGTGCTTTTGTCCAGGTATGCATCATTTCTGGGTATTCCTAAAGTTTTGTGCGCTAGTTTGGTTGAAAGATGTTTCCTTTCTTTGCTTCAATTGGTGGTGTGAGTTGGAAGCTTCCCAATTTCCTTTTCAATAGCTAATTGGTACTCTGCCATGTATAGGAAGTAGGGTTTGTATTGAAGTTCATTGATGGAGATATACCTGCAGGAGGCCAATTGAGCGAAATAGGGTGATTGTAAAATTCATTCCTCGATCATGGCCATAGCATGGAGTTGTGCCTCTATGCATAGGGAGTGAGTCTTACCTAGCTCTTCAACTGATTTGAGCCACGCAAGAATAGGAAGCTCAAATGTGTCTTGTCCTTTTGTTGTGACATGTCTGCTTGGCACTGGTTGTGGTTCATATGCTTCTTCGTATGTGTCCTCCACTAGAATAGAAATAGTTTCTCCTTCAGTAGGGATCTTTGGCAGGGAATTCGGCCTTGGGGGTTCTGAGTGAGCTACCACGTGAGCTTGAAGATCAAGTACACGCACCCATAAATTTGTGAGTTCATCTAGGATTTCTGGGGGTGTGACTTCAAGGACACTTTATGGCTATGTCGGTTCCTTTAGTAGTAAGGCTTTGTGATGTGCTTCTAGCTTATGATATTCTTCATTGATTGTATCATAGTCATCGAGTAATCACACAGGATCATCCAATAATACTTCCATAGTCTCATAGGAGACCGCTTTGAATTTACTAGGACTTAATGTTTCATCTAGTTGCTCCATCATAGCTTCGAAGTTCTTGCGATTCTGCTCTTATAGCCTTAGGTTCTCTTCTTTGGCGGGTGGAAGATGGCATCTTAATATTCCCATATTTCATGTGAGCATGGTGTTCCATATTAATTGAGCATGTAAAAGATTTTCTATATCTATGAGGGCTTCTTTAGTCTTTTGTTCCGATTCTAACTCTAATGAGTGGTAAGCCTCACATAGTTCCTAATTGCAAACATTCAGGGAAGCATTCTCAATGGTCAAAGAATTTAATTGTGCATATAATTATGTAGTGGTCTGCTGCAATGAATGGTAGTTGATTCCAAGAGAGACAAATTCATTTCTCACTTGAGTCATGCATGCAAACATTTGGTGAAATGCATTGTTGATAGTGGGTGATAATAACAATTGATGCTAGTGTGGGTGTAGATGTAGTGGGAAAGGCAAAGGGGAATGGGAGGGTGGATGCAGTGGTGACCATAGAAAATTGTGATGTGCCGATGTGGTGGTGAAATGGTGGATGTGAGTGGTTAGTGGATGTGAACATAGGATTTACAAAGTAGGAGGAATATATGACCTGTTGAGTTTCGTGGATGGTTCGAAGTAGAGGAGAAGGCAAGGGTGATATAGTAGGAGTGGGAGGGGATACTGGTGAGAATGTCATCGATGGAGGGAAGGGGAAAAGTGGTCTTCAGGGAAGGGGAAATGAAGGAAAGGATGAGTAAATGGATTGGGGGGAATTAGGTTTGATGTACTAGGGGTAAAGGTTTTGGGAATAGCTTGGGTGATTGGAGGTGCTATGGCTACTGCGTTAGCACTTACTATGAATGAGGATATGGGAGGTGTGCTAGGGTGGATAGGGGAAGTTGAATTTATAGGAGAGGGAAGACTTTTGACGGAAGTGGAGGGGATTTTGATGGTGGTGGCCTATATGGAGGTTGTTGGTTGGGGTGGGGAGTCGACGATGATTGTAGCTAATTGTTGATGGGATGGTTGTGGCGAGGGCAACTCCAAGATCTGTAGGCATGGGATTGAACCCCTCATATGCTTGCCTGCTCTGCTTTTACTTGACTTCCTTGCCTTTTTGGAAGGTCCTTTAAATCTTTTCAATTCCTCACTGGTCATAGCACATTCGATGGGTAAGTCATAGGCCAAACACATGTAGATGATTCTGGTGAGGGCACAACATCCATGGATGACATGTTTGTAGGCCCATCATTGTTGCGTTAAGTATAATTGATATATAATCCAACTAGCAAGATCTATAGTCTGAGGTCCTATGTTTGCTAGATATGAGCCGAACCGAATGCATTTTTGAGGAATAGTGAAGCGATCTTGTGCAGGGAAAGCAAAATGTTGCATGCAAATGTGCAATGGATTTGATAGTTCTAGTGTGATTGCTAAGATATCAACCCAATTCAAAATGTTACGTCTTTTCATAGGCTTAAGAATAAGCCTTTCACGTTTTGTTGGCATGTGAGTACCATGGATCTTTAGGGCAGCTTGAATGAGATCCTTGGAGAGGTAGAATTTCTTATAAGGGGGATCATTCACTTGCGATGGCAAAATAAACGTTCCTAGCGATTCCTTCCTCTCAGGGGCTTCAAGAGTGTTTACCAAATAGTAGCATTGATAGATATCGGGTTTTGGCAAAGGGTCACTAAAGTACTTGATGAAACCAGCCCAAGCCCAAATGGGTCGTAGCTCCTCTGAATTCAAAAGATCTTCAAACTCTCGGGAGAAGAACTGATATCTACCCCAAATGTCTTCGCTAAAGTAAAGCATCAAGTCGTAGATATAGTTTGTGTTTGCTAGTGGTCTTGCTAGACCTTGGAACTAGTGTGAGTTGCTATCAACCTTTTCAGTGCGTCCTAGAGGAGGATCATGGATGGGCATCGTTCCCATGAATCTTTGAAATTCGGATGGTTCTGATGTAGGATAAGACTCAACTAATAAATTACCAAAATTGACTACTAGCGCACTAGGGCCAACCTCAAAAGTTCCTTCAGCTTGCATGATGATTGAAATAAGTGCAAAGATGATCAGCTACAAAAGAACATCACATTAGTATGGAAATTAATTATGATCCCAATGAAGTGAGATTGCAATCCTTTTCCATAGCCCATGTCTAATGCGTGTAGCCTTTGTTGTGAGGTCATTTATGGAGTGATTTTTTTCATAAAGTAATGCAGTCACTAGACAACCTACATGCTTTAGATAATGCATACATTGCTTATGATGAGTCTTCATTACAAGTAATATTTGTTGAAGATAAATGTACAAGCTCATTTTCATGTGATCCATGCTTGGATAACTTTACCAAATATAAAGATAAAGGAAAAGTAGAGAAAAAAGGAAAAAATAATAAAAGAAAAAAGTCTAGTCAAAATTCATGATGAGTAAGAGATACAATATCTTGCCTTGTAGTTAGTGGCATGTAGTGGGGAAAGTGGTTAGTTAAGAAGGAGGCACAAACTTCTTCACATGCTCATTGGTTATAAAAGTGAAGTGGGAGCACTTTCAAAACAAGGAGAGAAAGAGGCAAGAGCTCCCAGTAGTCGGATCTAGCCATTTTGTCATTTTGTCTTCCCTTAGACTCCTTCCAGCCGCACATCAGTTTGTACATAGCTCTGTTCTGGAGCTCATATCTTAGTGTATATGTAACCATTTCTTGCGTTTAAATACTCATTAGAAAGCCTATCTCAATTACTTTCTCACACCAAATATTTCTTTGAAATCGTGTATAGTTGGTGAGGTATCAGTGAAAGAGTGAAGTCCAGCTTTTTAGTATACCTGTGTAGACAAGTAGTCTATATTGGTTGGTTATGTTTCCCAACCAAAACATATCCAAATTGCTTGATTTTTGTTTTCTTGGAAATCTCTTGGCGTTTACTTTTACTATCCCAAATATCTCATTCAGAAAATTTATATTCTGTGAGATATCAGTCAGAGAGTAAAGTCCAATTTTATAGTGTACTTATGTGTGCAGGTGGTCTATTTTGGTCAGTTGCGTTTCCTGACCAAAACGCATCCAAATTAGTCCTTTTTTAGCTTGTTTGGAAAGTTATTTCTGTCTTCTTTCTCTCCACTAGATATCTTTCTCAAAGGATATATATTCAGAGAGTTATCAGTATGAGAGTGAAGCTCGGTTCTTTAGCATACCTGTGTGGATAGGTAGTTCATCCTTGTCAGTTGTGTTTCTTAATCAAAACTTGTCCAAATTAAGTCATTTATAGCTTGTTAGAAAGCTATCTTTTTCTACTTTGATTGAATAAAGTCAAAAGTCCATTTGAGTTTTGTATTGAGAGCAGCAAGCTATCTAAGGTGTAGTTGTTTATCCAAGTGTTGGACATACAAGGGTGGTTCACTACACATTTCCGTTGCGCATGGGAGAACTCATTCTCCACAGTTGGTATCAGAGCAAAATTGGTGTTGAAGCTTCATCAACAGAGCTGGAGATAAAGCAAAGCAAAATAGGAGCTATAAAACAAGGAGGAGCTTCACAAAGGCAAGAGCAGAGGACAATATAACTATTCGAGGTAACTCTCAAAGTCTTTGATACTCTTCAATGGCTGACTTGGGTCAACAAGTAGAGAAGTTGGATAAGGATAACTATCCCGTGTGGGTTTACAATGACCAACTACCTAATGAGCAAAGGCTTATGGGGTATTGTGAGCGCCAATGATGCTCAACCTCAAATCAATCAAGCTATGGCCACCGAAGTCCAAAGGAGGCAAGCAAAAGAATGGGAAGAGAGGAATAGGAGAGTCATGTTCCTCATTTTGCAAGTCATTACTAATGCCATGGTAGGGCATAATCAACATCTAGAGAAAGCTAAGGATGCTTGGGAAGCGCTTGAAAGGATGTATTCAACAAATGCCAAAGCTAGGAAACTTCAACTCAAGAATGAGTTGAACACAATCAAGAAAAGTTCGAGTCAATCCATAGCTGAATATACTTTGAAGATTAAGGAGCTAAGCGATGCTTTAGCTTCTATTGGCACAACGGTTGAAGACGAGGATATTGTGTGTTATACTCTGAATGGATTGAGACAAGATGAAAGATGGAAGCCTTTTATAACTTCCATTAACTTGAAAGATGCATATCCAGGTTTTGAACAACTAATCCCTCATCTTTTCATAGAAGAGCTTAGCTTTGGTGGCCCCAAAGGAAAGGACAGCCACAACCAAATGTTATATGCAAGTCGAGGTAAAGGAAGAAACTCAAGAGGAAAAGGAAGAGGTCACAACCACTCCAACTACAATAAAAAAAATTTGGAAGACAACAAGGATGCATCAAATGCCAACACACAAGGAAGAGGTCGAGGTAGAAGCAGAGGAAGAGGCCAAGGCTCCTACAATTCTCATAAAGGTATAACATGCTATCATTGTGGTAAAGTAGGACACTATGCTAGTGATTGTTGTCTGAAGAATGGAAGACCAAATGGAGGCCATCAAAGGAACCAAAGCAACTTTGCAAGCACCTCAAGTGAAGGAAGCAAGGACACACTACTTGCAATGAGACATGAGTATAGAAGCTCTTATGAAGATGACAAAAAATGGTACATTGATTCAGGTTGTAGTAACCATATGTCATACCAAGGAGGTTTGTTCACTAATCTACAAGTACCAAGTGGAAAAGGATGTGTTGAAATAGGTGATGATACTCAACACATGATTGAACATATTGGAGGTATAAGGCTTGGAGATACAAGTAGAGCAAAGGTACTATCTAATGTTCTTCATGTTCCTACAATTTCAAAGAACTTGATTTCAGTAGGACAAATGGTAGAGAAGGGTTATCATGTCATATTCAATGAGAATGGGTGCTTCATAAAGAATCCAAAGGAAGGCTTCAAGGTCATTGCTCGAGGTAGAAGAGAAGGAAGGATGTTCACTTTGGGTGTCCAACATCCACATGGAAAGGTCATGTACATTCAATGTGGGAAGAAGAAGATTTCAGAGCTGGACTTATGGCACAAAAGAATAGGACACATCAACATTCCAAAGCTGAAGGACATGAGCAAACATGAAGTGGTAAGAGGTCTTCCAAAATTTAATAGCATTGGACTACATGAGTTATGTGAAGCTTGTCAACTAGGAAAGCAAACGAGGCAGCCATTCAAGAGGAGCAATTATGTGGCCCCAAATGTCTTGGACTTGATACATACGGATGTATGGGGACCAACCCAAGAGGCATCAATGGCTGGTAATAGATTTTTTGTCACCTTCATTGATGATCACTCAAGAAAGGTATGGCTATTTTGTATGAAGCAAAAATCAGAGGTGTTTTCTATATTCAAAAGATTCAAAGTTGAAGTTGAAAAAGAAATAGGAAAGTCTATCAAAACCTTAAGGTCAAATGGTGGAGGAGAGTACTTCTCCAAAGAATTTTCAGATTTGGTATACACCACAGAAAAATGGAGTAGCTGAGAGGAAAATTAGGCAAATTGCTTAAATTGCAAGATGAATGCTCAACGAGATGAAGGTACCATTGTACTGTTGGGTTGAGGCTACAACTGCCATTTACGTGATGAATAGGTGCACAACATGGGGAATACATCACTTGACTACAAAGGAAGTATATTCTGGTAAGAATCTTACACACCTCAAAGTGTTTGGATGTGTTTGCTTTGTTCACATTCCACAACAAGTTAGAACAAAGATGGAACCAAGGTCAGAAAAATGCATTTTCATCGGCTACTCTGGACCAAAAAGGATACAAGTGTTACAACCCTAGAACAAAGGAATTAAGAGTCTTATGAGATGTGGTCTTTGATGAACTAAGACCATGGTATGAAGATAAAGGAAAGGAAAAGATTCTTGAAGAAGATTGTGATGATTATGCAGGAACAAATCAAAGAGAAGTTCAACAATCAAGCACAAAGCTTTCAAGTCCAGAGGCATCTACATCAAATGAAGAATGTTCAACATGGAGGTGGAGTCATTCTTTGTCTCCAAACTCATAGTAGAGCCGAAGAAGCAAGTGCTACTCCAAACAGTGAGATAGATGCAAGTGAAGAAGAATATGAAGAGGTAATCACTCTGATGGTAAAGCTAAATAGGTTAAAGAAGCAACCTTCTAAAGGCAATGAAAGAAGATCTTCAAGGACAAGGTATCCAACTCAAAGGTTGAGTTATGATAGTTTTATGGTGACACATTTTGCATACATGATGCAGGTTATCAAAGACAAAGAGCCTGAGACATATGAAGAAGCTTGCACACAAAAGGAATGGGGCACTCTAATCGTCAATGATTCTTTGTTCTTAGTCACTTGTGTTCTTAGTCTCAATGTACACTTTAGGAATCGACTTTTCATTGCATGTTTAAGTTCTCGTTCCATTGAAATCAAGTTCTTTCCTTTAGGGTTTTTGTTTTCAAACTCTTTTAACTTACACTTGGACTTGAAATAAATTAAGGCTCTTGTACTTGATGTGTCCCTATCGTAGTCCTAATTCAATCCACAATGCTACATGCACTTAGCATAAGCTAGCACTAAAAAGCTCAAGAACACTATTACAAGCTCAAAGCTCGAATCTATCCTCAAGTCATACAAGCAAACCTCAAAAATGAGCTCTCTTGCTCTTTTTATAGATTCTAGACTACTTTGGACTAGTTTCACATATAGTGATCGGCATACTTAAAAAATAGGTTCTAGGGACCATTTGGAGGTCTAAACAAGATCTAAAAATTACCAAAATTGGTATGCTCATCCTACGTAAGCTCCTCAAGCTTGAGGACTCCTTGGCTTGCACAAAGTGGAGCTAGTAAATAAAAAATGTGAAGTGTCTGGCTCCCACAACTCTTTGTAGTCCACATTTACATACTTCCTTTGCATCAATGCCTTTGGCTACTACCAACATACATACATACATACATACATACATACATACATACATACATACATACATACATACATACATACATACTTACATACATACACACACACACGTACATACATACATACATACTTATTTACTTGCTTACTTACTTACTTACTTACCTCCTCACTTATTTACTTAATTATAGACACACACACGTGCATACATACATACATACATACATACATACATACATACATACATACATACATACATACATACATACATAGATACATACATACATACATACTTACATACATACATACGTACATACATACATACATACATACATACATACATACATATATACATACATTTACTTACTTACTTACTTACATATGTAAACACATATTGATATACATACATATTTATATACATATGTACATGCACACATACACACAAAGATACATACATACCACGTTCATATATGCTTACTTATGTTGGGAGAGGATGGTTGGATGCACTCAGAGATTGAGTAGGCGCTGCTAAACCTGCTTCACACCAGCCCTCTTTGACTCCAGGAATGCTTAGTACACTTGATTAGCTTCCAAATGATACCAAGAAAGCATATATGTACTTTGCAAATGATATGTGTAATGATCAAATCAAAACAGATAACTTTGCACTTCACAAATCCAAGAAAACTTGCTATTTTGGTATTGACACCTGCTCAGTCTTTCACTCAGTATGACCAGCACACTTACAATTGATCAAATTCCTTCTGGACATATTAAATTAGCTTAACAAGCTACCAATTTCAAGTGGAATGAGAAGAAATGACAAACCATACTCTGAGAAATGTCTTTAGCAAAATTAGAGTCACCCCCGACTTTTTAGGAAATGTGCAGACAAATACCAGAGACTGCTTCGACAGTGATTTCTCGAAAATGGCTGAACCAAACTTCTTCAAACTTTGTAGTCTTGTAGAATGCTTTGACCTGGTTCCAATGTGCTTTGAATCACTTGAAATGGTTGAGTAATGACCAAGATATGGCCTGTTGAAGTTGACAGACTTGGAGGTAGACAACTCAGATAACACAGAAGTTGTAGATGTAAATGTATGTATTACTTCACATTGATTTACAAACTCATTGGCATGTCAAGCATTGCCTAATGAGATAGAGATGTGTGGGCAATAGTGTAGCACTCACACACTCAAAGATAGGTGAGATATGCCTCGGGAAAATGAGCTAGAAATGAATAGCTACCCGCGACTCTTTTCTTGCCTCTTTTATAGATTTGGGTTGAATTCAAAATTCAAAACTCCTAGAATCTTTCACCTAAAAGTTGATTGAGATATTCCCTCAATCAATCAATCAATTTTTCCATGACTTAATCAAGTAGGTGTGATTACATAAGATGCCAAGTCACTAAGACTTTTACAAGAGATAAAATGGTAAGAAATCATAGGCATAAGTTCCTATGGTCTTTGCTTCATGTAGAGTCTTCAAAGTAGATGTTCAAGCCAAATGTGAAGGCTTGACTTGCACCAGCAGCTCCCCCTCAAGCCAAACATTTTGGCTCAAGTATTCATCTTCATTCTTCAATTACATCCTGCAATCCAATCATGGATTTGAATCTGCATAATTTGTTTCCATCCAAAGCTTTAGTGAGTAAATCTGCACATTGCATATTAGTGGACACATAAGTCAATTGAATGTCTTTGCTTAGCAACTTTTCTCTCACATAGTGGTAATGTACCTCTATGTGTTTTGTTCTAGCATGATATATTGGATTAGCTGCAAGGTGAAGAGAGCTTGTGTTATCTCCAAAAATAATTGGAGGCCTAGTGTATAGGCCTAACTCTGTATACAAAAGCTTTAACCAAATAGCTTCCTGAGTGGCATTTGCTAGCCCTCTATACTCTACTTCAGTAGATGACAAAGCTGCTGTAGGTTGTTTCTTGGCTAACCAAGAAATAGGTTTATCACCTGCAAAACATATGTATCCTGATGTGCTCC
The DNA here is from genome assembly GCA_020310875.1 of Ceratopteris richardii. Classification (NCBI taxonomy): domain Eukaryota; kingdom Viridiplantae; phylum Streptophyta; class Polypodiopsida; order Polypodiales; family Pteridaceae; genus Ceratopteris; species Ceratopteris richardii. Next base: position 87,967,654 of record CM035437.1, read on the forward strand.
TCCTATCACCCTTGCATCCTGGCCAATCTGCATCTGAATATACTTTAATATCAATATCTGATGTATAAGGAAAGTACAAACCATGGTTTTGAGTTCCCTTTAGATACTTCAAGATCTTCTTTGCTGCCTCTAGGTGAGGTACCCTTGGTTTGTGCATGAATTGGCTTAGCACACTCACGCCATATGCTATGTCAGTTCTGGTTAAGGTAGCATAATTCAAACTACGTACCATACTTTGGTATCCTGTAATGTCTTGAACTTCATCACCTTCATGAGCACTAAGCTTTAGGTTGACTTCCATAGGAGTACTTGAGACTTTAGCTTCCTGCAAATTATACTTCTTGACCATATCCTGTACATACTTCTTTTGAGTAATATATATACCTGAATTAGTATACACTAATTCAAGACCTAAGAAGTACTTCAATAATCCAAGATCATTGATCTTGAACTCCTTCATCATCTGATTCTTTATGCTTCTGATTCCATTGACATCATTACCTGTAATGATGATGTCATCAACATAAACACACAAGTATATTACCTCTGTATTATTCCTCTTTATGAATAGAGAAGTGTCTGCTTTACTCATCACAAATCCTTAGTCTTGGAGATATGTTGTCAACCTGTAATTCCATGCTCTAGGTGCCTGCTTCAATCCATATAGAGCCTTCTTCAATTTACAAACATAATTTACCTTCTTGGGATCTTCATAGCCAGGTGGTTGTGACATGTAGACTTCTTCAGATATCCATCCATTCAAGAAAGCATTCTTGACATCTAATTGGTACATGTTCCAATTCTTGGATGCAACTACACTTACTAGTACTCTGATTGTTGGCATCTTAGCCACAGGAGAAAATGTCTCCTCATAATCAATGCCTTGGGTTTGTGCAAAGCCCTTGGCTACCAACCTAGCTTTGTATCTGTTGATTGTACCATCTGAGTTCCTCTTGAGTTTGTAGATCCATCTGGATCCTATCACCTTCATAGAGTCCTTCTTGGGTACCAAGTCCCATGTGTCACTCTCCTTGAGTGCCTCTATTTCTTCATCCATAGCTTCTTTCCATTCTGTCTTTGTGATTGCCTCCTCATATGATCCTGGTTCTTCATTCAACAAATCCTTTGCAAGATATACAGAATGCTTAGTTACAAGAGAAGTGTCATACCCATATCTGATAGGCTTCTTACTTTCTCTCTGAGATCTCCTCATTGCTTGAGTTGAGGATTCTGGTATATCCTCTAGCTTCTTCATTTTCATCTTTCCTTTGGACTTCCATGCCTTGAATTCCTCAAGATTAATTGTGTCATCATCATCTGAACTTGAGTCTTCTTTCTGGATTGGTTCCTCCTTGGTGAGCTTTGGGAAGTCTTCTTCCATGTCATAAGGTAGACTACCTTCCTGCATTCATTCTCATACCATGAGTCATTCTCATCAAAGATGACATCTCTGCTTACCTTGAAACCTTTGTTTGTTGGGTTGTAGAATTTGTACCCTTTTTGGTTCAAGTCATAACCCATGAAGATACATTTTTCAGCTTTAGGGTCTAGCTTTCCCCTGACCTGTGAGGGAATATGCACATATGCAACACAACCAAAGATTTTGCAATGATCCAAAGATGGTCTCTTACCATGCCAAGCTTCATAAGGTGTCATTCCATCAAGTGACTTTGATGGCGACCTGTTAATGAGATAGGTGGCAGTAGATACACTCTCTGCCCAAAGATAATTTGGTAATTTCTTTTCATTAAGCATAGACCTAGCTGTTTCTACAATGAGTCTATTCCTTCTTTCAGCTACCCCATTTTGTTCAGGTGAGTACCTTGTGGTTATTTCCCTCTTGATGCCTCTTTCCTGCAAGAAGTCTTCAAATTCATTGGAGAAGTATTCACCTCCTCCATCTGACCTTAGCCTCTTCAAGTTTCTTCCTGTTTGGTTTTCAACAAGTGCAAGATATCTCTTGAAACAATTAAATACTTCATCCTTATGCTTCATAAAGTATAAGATAGTCCATCTGCTATAATCATCAATGAAGGACACATAGTACCTTGATCCTGAAATGGAGGGATCCTTGCTAGGTCCCCAAACATCTTTGTGTACCAAGTCTAGGTAGTCTTCATGCATAAAGCCTTTCCTTGAATAGGGCAATCTGTGTGACTTACCAAATTGACAAGCTCCACACTTGTATATCATGTGTTGCTTGGATACATTTGGTATCCCAAGCACACATTGATCCCTGCACATTTGCTTTTAAGTCCTTTCACCAATGTGACCTAACCTCTTGTGCCATATTTCTAATTCTGAAAGTGTTTGATCCTTGTAATTGTATAAAGCAATATTTTTGGTGTCTTCTAGCTCAAAAGTAAACAATCTACCTATTTTTTCTCCCTTGGCTATCCTTCTGAATCCATGTCTTGGGTCCTCCACATATGCTCCATGTTGATTGAACCTGACCTGTAAACCTTTCTCCACAATCTGACCAACACTCATTAGGTTCTTAGTAATGGTTGGTACATAAAGTACCCTGCTCAATAAGTTCTGATTACCATCACTAGTCTTTACATTACCAATCTTTATGACAGAATGTTTAGTATCATCACCTGTCTGTACCTGATGTTTGCCCTTGGGTTCTTCCAAATTAGAGAGTAGTGCCACATTACCAGCTACATGGTTAGAACACCCTGAATCAATATAGAATAAATGATCATCATTTGTACCTGCCTTGGAGGTCATATTCATGATCAATAGGGAGTCATCTTGCTCCTCTGTATAGTTGTTGTAGTCCTTCCTATTTCTGTATCCACCTTGGTAGTTACCATTGTTGTTGTAATTGTTGTTGTACTGATTGTTGTATCCATTGTAGCCTTGGTGTTGGTTGAATCTGCCTCTACCTTGAGAGTATCCACCTCTTTGATAGCCTCTTCTTCTTTGACTCTTATAGTTTCTGTAGCACTCATCTGTGGTATGGTTAGACAATCCACAAATGTTGCAAGGTGATGAGTTGTAGGGTCTCCCCCTACCTTGCTTACCTCCTCTGCCTCTACCTCTTGAAGATCTACCTCTCCCTGCATAGTTTGCTTGGGAGGTAGAGCCTTCTTCTTCTTGCTTCTTCCCTTTACCTTTATCCTTAATCTTCTTATCAGTATATAGAGCAGAGGGGTTGTTACCTTTTGATTGATCTCCAGCCTTTGTAAGCTTTGCTTCATGGGTGAATAGTTGGCCAATCAAAGTTGTTAGATCAGGAGCATGTATGTCCATGTATAGGTCCATTGCTGTGGTAAAGCTCTCCCATTTGTCATCAGCTTTTAGTCCATTGATTACCTGCCTTACTATTTGTTCCTCTTCAATCTCTTCTCCAATACTTGCAAGCTGGTCTGCAATGTCTTTGACCTTAGTGACAAAGTCTGAAACTGATTGCTTTGATTGCTTCCTAAGAGTAGTGAATTCAATCCATAGTTGATTCTTTCTGGCCCTTGTATTTGATGAAAAATATGTTGACAAGGTTTCCCAAGTTTCTTGGGAAGTCTTGCAATTCCTTATGTGAGGTAAAAGGAAATCAGATATAGAGTTAAGAAGGTAAGACCTTTCCAATGCATCTTTTGCACACCATGTGTTGAGCCTCTCTTGTTCATCCTTGGTGGATAGTCCTCTTGCTTTGAATGAGGGCAATTCCTCATCTCCTGAGATGAATCCAAATAATCTTCTTCCTTGTAGATAGGTCTTCATCCTTAGAGACCAAGCTTGGTAATTGTTCCTGTCCAATTTGTCAATGAATGAAGGAAAACCATCTCCCATGTTACCTTATTTGCTCTGATACCACTGTTGGGAGAGGATGGTTGGATGCACTCAGAGATTGAGTAGGTGCTGCTAAACTTGCTTCACACCAGCCCTCTTTGACTCCAGGAATGCTTAGTACACTTGATTAGCTTCCAAATGATACCAAGAAAGCATATATGTACTTTGCAAATGATATGTGTAATGATCAAATCAAAACAGATAACTTTGCACTTCACAAAGCCAAGAAAACTTGCTATTTTGGTATTGACACCTGCTCAGTCTTTCACTCAGTATGACCAGCACACTTACAATTGATCAAATTCCTTCTGGACATATTAAATTAGCTTAACAAGCTACCAATTGCAAGTGGAATGAGAAGAAATGACAAACCATACTCTAAGAAATCTCTTTAGCAAAATTAGAGTCACCCCCGACTTTTTAGGAAATGTGCAGACAAATACCAGAGACTGCTTCGACGGCGATTTCTCGAAAATGGCTGAACCAAACTTCTTCAAACTTTGTACTCTTGTAGAATGCTTTGAGCTGGTTCCAATGTGCTTTGAATCACTTGAAATGGTTGAGTAATGACCAAGATATGGCCTGTTGAAGTTGACAGACTTGGAGGTAGACAACTCAGATAACACAGAAGTTGTAGATGTAAATGTATGTATTACTTCACATTGATTTAAAAACTCATTGGCATGTCAAGCATTGCCTAATGAGATAGAGATGTGTGGGCAATAGTGTAGCACTCACACACTCAAAGATAGGTGAGATATGCCTCGGGAAAATGAGCTAGAAATGAATAGCTACCCGCGACTCTTTTCTTGCCTCTTTTATAGATTTGGGTTGAATTCAAAATTCAAAACTCCTAGAATCTTTCACCTAAAAGTTTTTTTAATATAAAGGAAGTTCGGCAATAGCCTACTCTCCCGGACTTGAATTAAATTAAGAATCAAAGGTACAATAGAAGGGGACTAGTGCCCATGGGACCCCCCAAATCCCACAAAGCAGGGGAAGCTTGATTGAATCCTAGGTTGCATTACAGAGAAGGTTAATCACCCTCTCATCGCCCTCATGCGGGGCCCACTTGGGTTTGAGCTTGTTGTTGATCAAAAGGAGGACTTGATGGTGCCTGAAGGGGGGGGATTTCTTACTGTTAACAATCCTTTTACCAAGGAGGAATAGTGATTTCTCAATCGACCACTCCCTGGGGGGATCGCCGAAGTTGAGAGCACACCTCTCCCGCCAAATTTTCCACAGGACTTCCCCTCTGATGGCGTTCCAGAGTGTCGCAGAGCAGCCGATCGCTTCTCCCAAAAGGACTTGTTTGCAACTAAGCTGTTTTTGAAGTCTGATTTTCATTCCAACCGTCTGCCAGATTCTGTAGGAGTTGGGGCAAGTAAGGAAGATGTGTGGGACATCTTCGATAGCCCGGTGGCAGCGTTTGCACCAAGGAGGGATCCCACAAAGTTTGCTAGCCTTATGGTTGGTCCAAATTCCTCGATGAAGAATTTGCCATAAGAGGACAGACTTCTTAATCTCTATAAGGGGGTGCCAGATACCCATGAATTTCATGTCCCACCGAAGCCGCATCCAAGACAGGCACCACTTCTTGTTGAGGCTGATCTGGTGGTCAGCCGTTTCTTTGATGTTCGGGATTTTGAGTAGGCTATTTCCATTGTGCCATTTGAGACCAAGCGAGTTCGGTGTGTCGTGTCCCATGAGAAGGCGAGTCTTGTGACGATCCCATGCGAGGCATCTGCTTTGCAAAGTGTTCCATTCTTCGTAGGAGATGTTTATGCGAGGGTCAATATCCTCGAAGTTGATCCAGCTGTTGGTGTCATGTTTCCAGAGGTGTTTCCATTTTTTGAATCCTTTGTTCCATAACTTCTTGGCATTTTGAATGTTCCACGACTCCACACTCCGGATGCCATGTATCGGAAACCAGATAGAGTCATTTTGTCTGATTCCGGCCGCCCACTTCCAGTCCTCACTAATTCTTGTGAAGCTTTTGACTTTATTCCAGCCCTTCCAAAGGGAGCACACGAGATTGGAGCCTTTCGGGAAGACGGGGATCGGGGAGAATAGCAGGGTCATGATGTCAAGATTCTTCCAGTTCGGGAACCCCATGAGGGCCAACTCATTCTTGTTTCTGAAGATCAGCTTGGCCCACGAGGCCTCCCTATTGCACCAAGCCTTAATCATCCATTTGGCTACCAGTTTGTTAGCCATACACCCAATGTCCAGGATACCAAGCCCCCCGCTATCTCTAGGGCTAGTGCAGATGGCCCATTTGATTTTAGGCACCCCCCTTCTGTTATGATCGCCCGTCCAAAGAAAGTTTCTACAAATACTATTCAGTTTGGACAGGCCTTGCTCATTCGGTCTCCAACAAGAAAGGAAATAGATGGTAGAAGAGAGGAGGAACGTGTTGATAACCATCGCACGCCCAGCGAGATTGATTTGCATACCTCTCCAATAGTTAAGTTTGTTTTCGAGTTTGGCCAACACCCAGTTCCATCGCTGCTCCATAGAGACGCCAAACCCCAAGGGGATTCCAAGAAGTCGAAAGATTTGGCCCTGCGGAATGATTTGACAGCCATGATCAATGAGAAGGCCAGGATGCTGTCCCACAATAGCCCTAAAGGCGGTCTTAGAGTGGTTGATTTTGGATCCAGAGGCATCACAAAAGGTAGCAAGACACCTCCAGAAAGTCTCCAGGCTGGTATTATCATTGTGAACGAACGCGTTCATATCATCGGCAAAAAGTCTCATGATGATTTGACTGTGGTCGTGAGGCAGCCGGAGGCCTTTGATATTGCCAGCCTCCACATGATGAGCCACAAGTCTGCTCAGCCCCTCAGTGGCGATGGCAAAAAGAAGGGGGGCCAGAGGGCACCCTTGTCTAATAGATCTTCTAAGATGGATCGCCTTCGAAAGTTTGCTGTTAACGTTAATTTGGGTCGTTGCGTTTCCGAGAAGGGTCGCGATCATCTTGGTGAATTTCTGACTAAATCCAAGATCTTGGAGCGACTGCAGAATATAGTCCCATTCTAGCCTGTCGTAGGCTTTGTCAAATTCGATCTTGAGGAAAACCACATCTTGATTAGACTCATTTGCAAATTGAATACCTTCCCAAATATCCATAATGGTTTCCAGGATAGACCTGCCTTTGATGAAACCTTTTTGGTCCTCACTAAGCCAAGATCTCAGGTGGCACGAGAGTCTGTTGGCAATGACTTTGGCGATGACCTTGTATCCTATTTGGAGCATCGTAATAGGCCGCCAGTTCTCGATTCTGTTCTTTTCCCCCTTCTTGTGTATCAACTTGATAATTCCATTATTTAGACAAGAAGGAAGAGCACCAAACTTTAGCGCTTCTTGCCAAACCATCCGAAGAGGGGTGGCAACCACCAGCTTGAAGGATTTAAAGAACTCGTTAGTGAGTCCGTCGGGTCCCGGGCTTTTACCAAGAGGGAGGGCATCAATGACCTCAATGATTTTTGATTCCGAGATAGGGGCATGAAGCAGGGAGTGGAGGTTGGGTGGTATCCTCCGGGGGGAAACCCTAGAAATGGCAGCCATACAGTCCCTTCTATGGTGGGAGAGGGGGTTCGAGGTTCCCAGGAGTCTCGATATTCCCTCAATCAATCAATCAATTTTTCCACGACTTAATCAAGTAGGTGTGATTACATAAGATGCCAAGTCACTAAGACTTTTACAAGAGATAAAATGGTAAGAAATCATAGGCATAAGTTCCTATGGTCTTTGCTTCATGTAGAGTCTTCAAAGTAGATGTTCAAGCCAAATGTGAAGGCTTGACTTGCACCAACAACTTACACATATACATACATACATACTTACTTACTTACACACATACATACATACATATGGAAATATACACGTAAATACATACATACATACACACATTCATAGATACATTCAAACATACATACATACATACATACATACATACATACATACACACATTCATAGATACATACATACATACATACATACATACATACTAAATAAACACATACAAACATGCATACTCAAATAAACACATACAAACATACCTACATACATATACACATACATACAATCATACATTTGTACATACATACATACATCCTTACTTTCTTGCCCACTTACTCATATACTTACTTAGGTATTTACTTACTTACACATACACATATACAAATATACATACAAGCATACATACATACACACACACACACACACACACACATATATATATATATATATATATATATATATATATATATATATATATATATATATATATATATATATATATATATATATATATATATATATATATATATATATACATACATACATACATACATACATACATATATACATGCATACATACATGCATATATACATGCATACATACATAAATACATACATACATACATACATACATACATACATACATACATACATACATACATACATACATACATACATACATAGATACATACATACATACATACATACATACATTCATACATACATACATACATACATACATACATACATAGAAACATACATACATTAATACAAACATATTGAATCTACTTTAGAGCATGAGAGATATCAGCTTGGGTTTGAATATTAGATCAAGGTCCTTGTACATTAATTCTCATGCCTATGGATCTCATTTTAGTGATCAATGGGAGGTGGAAACATGAGTAGGAAGCTGAGACAATGAGACAAAGAATTCAAAGCAATGTTGAAACCCTAGGATGATATCTTGAAATGAATTACCTAGTTACTATTGAAAATTGTTTTTCTTGTAGCATGGTTGATAATACTACACGTCATTATTATACTATTGTAGCATTATGAATTCTTCTCAAACTCCTTCTCCATCATAATTTCCTCCTACTGGACCACCTATATGGCATACCCCATCTATGCATTTTGCAACTGCAAACTATCACTAGATTTGTGGTTCTTGAGTGCCTACTATATCACATGATTAGAGATTTGGGAGATCACATAGTGTCTCACTAGTGGTAGCTAGCTCATCACATCGATCATAGATTTGAAATTCAAGTGGCAATGGATGTTATGGTGGTGATGATGCATCTACATTACCACAGTCACATCATGGGCCAATGACAACTACTATGAGTACATTTGAAATGCTTTGTGGTCTACATGAGCAAGTCACGGCAAAGATTTTTAACCGTGATCAATATGGATTGATCCACATGAATAGGGTTAGCATTTCCCCATGCCAATATGTTCATTCACTTATAGAGATGCAATATAACAATTGTAGACTCCTCTATTGGAAGGACTAGGATAAAAACAACTAAACTACATAGTTACGTGTATTTGTAGAGAGTATCAACTAGAACATGGATATACATCAATTTTTCATAAATGAATAAAAGGTTATGGTGTTTGATAGTCTTAAGCATATAGATTATTTATTGAGGAAAGTTGCTCATGATTGGTTTTAAAAGGCATCTTATATTACGTAGGAGTAAAAGAAGCTACTCAAGAAGATAGATAATCTTGATCACTATCGGTAGCAAAGAGAGGTGACAAATACACGTTTGGAAGGCATGGGGATCTTCAATTTATGGATCAAAATATTGCAGACATTTTACCATGTGATGTAAATACTTTTTTATATACTTTATTCTTATATATAAGCATGCTTTTTTTAATTACTTTCTTTATCTATTGGATATAGTTTGTAGGCATTGGATATTGTCCTACATGTGGAGAGAAGCAAGATGGATACAAGAACGGTATTGATATATTTCAGTAGTGATGTTTTCCGAATCACTTATGATCATCACAACACTTTTTTCCACAATTTAGAAGATTTTTTTCTCTCGGCTTGTGTATATGCCTATAACCCTAATTGTTCACTTATCTTTGTATATTTATTTGGTAATATGATGAGTGTTGCGTAGTTCTCCAAGCTTAATCTTGTTTTTTTTGTGTGCTCTTCTAATCCTAAAAATCCAGAAATTAATATCACAACAGATTGCAATTCATATTAGAGAAGCTTATCACTTTGTTTAGGGTATCATGGATACCCTTCAAGTTACAATCTCAAAACACATGTAAATTTTGATTTGCAATTCATATTAGAGAAGCTTATCACTTTGTTTAGGGTATCATGGATACCCTTCAAGTTACAATCTCAAAACACATGTAAATTTTGATTTGATTTTTGTCTCAGCCTCCAAATGCACTATTAGAATGATTTGTGCAATTCCTTTTTTATTTTGGGTCAAACATATATGAAAATTTTGGTTCGCCAATATAAGCATCTTGAAGTTTGCTATAGGTATAGCAGGGCTCAAGTGGATATTTCAATTCAATGTTTTGAGATCCAAGAAACTTTTTGCATTAGGGTATCTACTAATTGTCCATCATTGAAAGCAGTGATGTATCTCATATGTTGATCATTGAGGTTAAGATCAATGGTTTTAATTTCCCATCATGGGCATACATGATGTGTCATCTATTGGTAGAAAAATCATGCAAGATGTTGAATTTTATCTTCCTGCACCTATAAATATAGTGATAGCAGGTCATGTAGGTGGTGTTAAAAATTGATGAGTTTCCTCATCCTACTCTAGTTCCTTTTGCACATTATATAGAAAAACTTAGCTTGGATTGTAGAGATATACAAACACATGCATAGATAGATTTTTCTATCAAACATACCATTATTCCTCATATTCACTCTTGCAAAACAACAAAAGATGCTTGGGATGGTCTTACATCACTATGCCAATCAAGAAATGGGGCTCCATGTGGCTTACCTCTAAAAAAGATTGGAGAGTGAGCATATGAATAATGGAGATTCAATGGACATTTTTCTGATAAAGAAGAAGGACTTGAAAGAACAATAAATTTTGTTGATGAGATCTATCTCGATAGCATCACTTGTGCGCACTACTCTTAATGTTCTTCCAAATTCTTACAACAGTTTTGCTTCTGATCTTTGATTCATGATGAAAGAAATCCAAATGCCTTAATATTTGAGAAGTTGGTCCCTCATTTATTACAAGAAGATCATTCTACGCAAATTGGTCAATTATGTGTACTAAAGATCATGCTCTATTAGATAGTCCAAAGGACAAAGGTAAATGGAGCTCTTCTGGTGCTAAGTAGAAATCTACTAATGCTGCATAATCAAAGAAGAAAGAGAACACTGATAAGAAGATAGAAAAGAAGAAAGATTTTTTCTATTATTAAAAATGATCAAAAGTACATCATCTGCACGCTTAACATATAAGGTGTTCTCAGTTGGACTGTCCTTAAAAGAACATGCTCGCTATTGATAAATTCTAGTAGTGATGTGTGTGAACACACTAAGACCCATTGGGACACCTTTTTCCCTCTTTAGGAGGCTTTTCTCCTAGCTTGTATATACACCTATAACCCTAATGGGTTACTTATCTTTCAAATTCACTTGGTAACACATTCTGTATTATGGTGTCCTCCAAGATTCTTCTTCTTTCTTGTGCTATTTGTGTGCTTCTATAGATCTCAGACTCCAACAATTGGTATCATAGTAGGTCATCACTTCATCTAGGCCATTGTCAACACTCCTCCAACCATAGTCTCAAAATTGCATGAAAATTGGTGCGCACAATTAGGGCCATTAGGAGTTCAAAACCACTTCACTCTCTACATTAGAAAGTTGATATGAGCTTGTTTTGGCCTCCAAACACACTATCATAGTGTCTGTGCAAGCAATTTTATCCTTTTGTACCAAAGATATATACAAGTTTTGCTTCACGAGTATAAGTTCTTTGAAGTCTTCTATAGGTTTAGCAGCGCTCAAGAGGATGGTTCTCCTCAACGTTTTGAGATACAATAATTTTTCTACATCAGCTTAATTAGTTAGAGGCCATGGCTAAAAGCAGTGATGTATTTCGTATGTTTCCAATTGAGGATAGGTTGGATGGTACTAATTACCCATTGTGGGCATATATGATGTGTCATGTATTGGTAGCAAAAGGGTTGTGCAATACTATGTAGGGTATTAAGAAACATCCTACTACACCTACAAATACAGTTATTGAAGGCGATGTACATGGTGTTGGATTGTGATCTTCACTTCAAATTCTTGTTTGTGTTGTGGTTCCTACTGCATCTACTAGAGAGCAAATTTGTTGGGATGGTAGAGATGCTCAAGCACATGCATTGATAGCTTTGTCTATCAAACATGCCACTATCCATCACATTCACACTTTAAAAATAGCAAAGGATGCTTGAGATACACTTACCACCTTATAGCAGGCAAGGAATGAGGCTCCTATTTCTTACCTTTGAAAGCAGTTGGAGAGTGAACATATGAATCAAGTAGATTATATGGATAATTGTTTTGAGAAAGATAAAAGATTTTAAAGAGTAATTCACTTCTACTGATGAAGTCTTGCCACATAGTTCACTTGTGTAGATTGTTCTTAATGATCTTCCAGATTTCATAATAGATTTTTTTCTTCTACTCTTTGTTTGATGATGAAAGTTAATCCAAATGCCTTAACATTTGAGGATTTAGTCTCTGTTTTTTTGTAGAAAGATCAATCTAGGTAGAAAAAGCCTCTACACTTAAAAGAGAGTCTATTAATCGTTTTCAAAAATGAATAATGGGCATTTACTACTGTATGCAACTATGACCCATCTTATCATGAGTAGTGTATGTCTACAGTAGAATATGATGTTTGGTACTCTGATAGTGGGGCAACCAAACATATTAACTCATAGTGCAATCTCTTTAGTTCACTTGAGCCTACCCTTATAGTGAATACTATCACATGCACTAGCAACTCCTCTTATCCTATACTAGGAGTTGGTAAGATAATTTTGACTAATATTGATGGTAATTCTTTCACATTGTCAACTGCATTGTATGTACCAAGGATCAAGAAAAATTTGTTGTCAGTTTTTGCATTCACCAAGATTGGCTTGGTTGTCAAATCTATTGATGACATATATACAGTTCACGATTTCTATAATGGTGATGTTATTATTGCTTTTAGAATTTTATGTTGTGGGCTACCATGTAAAATCTATGAATGATTTAGCATGTGCAATTCAAGATTCCTAGGCTATCTCACATGCAAAGCTTTGGCATGCACATTTTGGTTATCTCAATTTCGTTGGTTTGTTATGTGTGCAAGAATTTGAAATGGTATCCTCTCTGCCCAAACTTGAGGCACCTTGTAGACATGTCTATGAAGGTTGTACTTTTAGCAAAATGCAACGTTCCTCCTTCCCAAAAGGTGCTTGAGTTTGAGCTACCCATAAATTGCAGCTTGTTAATAGTGATTATTGTGATCCTATGTAGACATCTTCTTTTGAGAACTACCTTTATTTGGTGACTTTTATTGATGATTTCTTAGGGCCTCCATGAGCATATCCATTGAAAGCAATGTCTGAAGTGTTTATGTGCTCCAAATAGTTTCTAGTTATGGCCAAAAATCTGTTAGAATGTAAATTGGGCACCCTCCATTGCGATCAAGGGAGAGAATATATGTCTTTTATTTTTCACGCACTTTTGGTTGAGTGTGGGATAAAACGTCAATGTACAATAATGTATACACCTCAACAAAATTGAGTGGCTAAAAGAAAGAATAGGTCTCTCATGGACATGGCGAGGTTGTTATGTGTCTAACATATGTACTTAGGCATGGCTGCAAGCTATATATTGCTCATCTGCATATATTTGCTTGTTTGGCGTATGCATTAGTGCATGAAAAACAACGTATAAAATTGGATGATATAGTAGTAAAATGTATGTTTTGATACATTTATGAAATCAAAAGCTATCCTCTATATCATCTAGAGGCTAAACACATTTTGGTTAATCACATTTTGGTTAATCATGATATTGTATCTGTGTTAGATGGAATTTAGCCATTACTTTCATGTACCAAGGATACTTTAGTTAGTTGTAGAGATTTCTATGACACTTTGATGCTTCTTTTTATAGGTGGATATTCTAGTGCTTGTCCCTATGAGGTGATATCTCAACCTTTATAGGCTCTACATGATGATGTAGACTATTTCACTTTCTATGCAGATTTAAATGGTGCACTTATTAATGGAAGGGATGATGTAGAGGAGGCAAGAGCTATGCCTAAATGGCAGGTGCAAACTTTGAGAGATGTCAAATAATATGCAACTCTATTAGATCGTACTAGTTCAAGCGCACAAAAGAAATTGCACTTATAATGGAACCAAAAACATATTGCAACCAAATCTCAAGGAACGTGCTCAATGAGAGAGTAAAACAATGAAGAATTTCAAGTTACACAAGGACATTGAGAGGGAGATATAGAAGCATGATGCACTACAAGAAGAGCTAGTCGAAGAGGGAAATATATAAGATAAGAGAAGAAATTATTTCATCAAAGGGAAAGGGAGAAAGAATGCTTCCACTATGTGGAAAAAGCTTCATTAGTTCACTGGAAGGTTTGAACAACCAAGATCAACCCAAGCCTCCATTCCTTGGGCCTTGCGACTCGAATCCTTCACTCCATAAATTTCTCCAAGACTCCTCTCTTGTATGATCCTTTATGATCATCATGTGTACAACAACACGTCTATTTATAAGATATCAATGAAATTTTTTTTTGGTGCAATGTTTCTACGACTTGAGTCTACATAATCTTGCTTCTGTTTTGGTTGTTTTTCACTATGTAGAATCTTGGTTTGGACAGTGCAAATTTTGAATGATGCATATTTTTGACAATTTATATGTTCTAATTTGTATAGAATTCCTAAAAATTGTAAAATCAAGTGCTCAGTTCTTTGATATAAATAATTTAGAATTTCATTTTTTACTACTCATGACACGTGGAAATGCCAAATTGCAAAAACTGCCGAATTGCCAGATTACAAAATTGTCAAATTGAAAATCGACAAACTGCAAAATGAACAAATTTCAAAATTCTAAAGTTGCAAAACGACAAAATCTTAAAATTTCTTTGATTATCTAAAAATTTCCAAATTGCCCAATTTCCAAATTGAAATATTGCAAAATTGGAAATTTGCCAAATTTTCAAATGGTGAAATGTGTGATGCTTAGAAATTAGGGAAAAAAATAGTGACATCAAATCGATGCAATCACAGGGTTATTTTTGGGGTTTTAACACACTTAGAGTTCAAATTACTTACTGATTGGATGATATTGCACTTCCATAAGATTTCTAAGGGGTTTTGGCTTAGGATTGAGTGCTAATTGAAAGATTATTTAAGATGGAAAGGAAGGGGGAGAGGAGTTTTACAAACTTGGAGAAAGTATAAAAGGAACTACACAAAATTAGGACACAACATACACAAGATGGATTTGGCAATAATTTCATATGTGACATTACCACCTTATATCTTCCTGTGATTCACCCTATAATGTAAGCCAACAATAGGTAGACTACATTTATCATACAGCTCTGCACATCAAGGGGTTTCTGAAGCATACAAGGAATTAATGTTGATTCAAAGGGATATTTAACGAACTATACACAATTTACAAGGCTTTGGAAAAGGGATTTTCATAAGATTTGGATTTCTAGAAAAGTGCCAATAGGTGAATGCTCTACTTGTGTTGAATTTAAAGGAATGTCAAAGGTTGCAAGGGCTGATGTTGAGATGATTGACTTTAAGAAAAGTCCAAAAGAGCATCTTTCAACTCAACCTCGAGAGAGAAAAAAATGTAATATATCATCAGTTAGAGATCTTAAGCATCCCCAACATCATTTATGTTTGATGATTGATGGTATGGACCAAAACAAAAAAGTGTCTTCGTCACTCCAACAATCTTCCAAAAGATATTTGTAATCATGCACTCATGCACATACATTGGATAGAATGCTTGATATATAGTGCATTTGTGAAGCTAATTAAGTTTTCTTGAACTTATCCTAACATCCATCAAGATCCCATTCTTACACTCACAATGTTACATAGGTCTCTTTTATCAATTGATGTTGAGCTACCAACTATTCTTTTATGTGATGCTTGATAAAGAGGCTAAAGAGAACAAGAACTATATTGCCTTTGGATATCTAAGTATGTTACTAGTAAATAATTTGTTTCAAAATATTAAGGTGAACTTTCCCTTATTTGGAAACACTCATTATCATATAGATCCAATGTTTAGTGTGATTTCAAGGAAATTTCCATGCAAAAATTCATATACTAACAACATTGACCTCATTGATACATTAGCTTATACACCAAAGCCAAAATTTCTCCATCTCATGCACATTTATGATTTCAAAAGGTTTTGTTCACATAATGTTCTTACTTCATGTCAATGGAAGCTTCCTAAACGTTGCAAGTTTTTATAGAGCATTCCAAAATTTATTATGAATGGTATATAAAAAAGAAACTTTTGAGCATGAAGGATTTGTACAATGAACGAGTATGGAAGAAGGGACACGTCAATGGCAGCAAACACTTGAGTAGAGGAGGATATCCATATAGCATGCTAAGAAATATTCAAGTAGTGGGAATGTATCTTGGTGGGGCATCAATTTCACTCATCCCTAACAAATAATAAAATAATCTAATGTATGTGAGTGGAAACTTGAGATACCCTTCTTATCGGATCTTGGGGGTTCAAAAATCTTGTCCAATGACAAAGGTTCAAGAAATTTCAAATGAATTACAAACTATTCCTCATCTCCATAAGAGGAATATTTATTTGGATCATAGAAAGTCAAGTCAAAGGGAAGAAAAATGGTGTGTTAATCTAGTACGGACAACTATAGGAACACTTGTTGCAACAATAGCTAAAATGGATGATTTAGAAGGACCATTTTGGATTTCCAAAGTATTATGTTTTAAAATCAATCAACATCAAAATAAGATAGCTTCAACAATTGTTCATTGGTATAATACTAGAAGCAAGTATGCTTACATAGATAAATATAAGTTGGAGATGATACAGTCCTTAAATTGAGGATAAAAAAGTAAAAAGATCACTGGTGGTACATTAGAGGTTAATTTGTATGAGTTTGAATACTTCTTTATGATTTAACACTAACAAAGTTATTTCATCTGAGGAAATAAAAAATTAGAAAACTTAAGAAGAAAATTGATGATCATGTATCTGCTGCATCTAGACAAACAAGTATTTCAATGTATGATCCACAAGAGTTTGGCATGCATTTAGATGGAGCTTTAGTTGCCTCTATGGAAGAACATGACATCTTTCAAAGTTCACATGCTAACACATCTACATCTAAAGATGCTTGGAATCTGGAGGAAGCTCTCTGAAAATATGGATATAATTTCTAAAGATTTTTTTGGTTGTATCATTATTGGATAAAACGTATACAAGGAAGTTCCTTTAAGCAAAAAATATTATATGAATAATCATTTAAGTTTATAATTCCCACAATAGAGGCATTTTTTGTCGGTTTTTAATTTTTGCTTATACGATTCTCTTAGATTTTCATATAATTTTTCCACATTTTTTGAAAGCATGTTAATGTTTAAAAAAAAGTGAAGCCTGGGGGATTGTTAATTAGTTGGAAAAAGCTTATACTTCTTAGCTAAAACTATACCTATGTCTTATTAAAAGAGAAAATTAAAGGCATTAGTGGCACGGGCAAAGGTACGCATGTTCTATAGTGGAGCCTTGATGATGGATGCCATCCCTATTGGGAGTTTTTTAGATGATGCACCTTGAGTGTGGAATATTGAGAGAGTTTTTTTTTCAAGGAGGAAGTTCGAAAGATAGAGAAAAAACATTAGAGTTTAGTAGAGAAGAAGAAAAGGGAGCATAGAAAAGCTTTGCAGATGAAGTAAACCTTTGGGATGAAAGGAGAAAAGAAAATAAACCAGATATGCTCTAAGGGAGAAACGCAATAACGACATTTGGAGAAAGGCATCAAAAGGAAGAAAAATGAATTCGATTGGGAGTATTCATCCTTCTAGGGATGAAGAATTTATCATGAGGTGGACAACTACAAGGGTATAGCAATGACATTCATCATTGTCACTCTAGCACAATGGTAAGTACCAACATGAGGAGCTTCACCTCATAAATGTCAATCCGCGGAGACGTGAGGACTAGTATCAAGACTATGAGCAAGTGATGGCACAAGTGCGTGAGTGAAAGCACATAAGCATGCACACACATACACACACGTGTGCACAAGGTAAGAGCAAAGAGTGGAACAATGGAAAGCTTCGATTACAAAAGAAATCTCTTACAAAGCTCAAATCTACAACAAGCTAACCCCAAAAAGGAACTCTCCAGCCCTTTTTATAGTTTTTTGAGTAGTTTTGGCCCTATCCAGACCTAGTGTCCGGCCTAGTTAAAAATTAGGTTCTAAGGCTTATTTGGGAACTCGAATGGAGTCTGAAAATCATGAAAATTGGTAGGATGATACTTCTAATAATCCTCAAGCTCAAGGACTCCTTGGCGTGAACAGAATGGAGTTGTAAAAATAGAAAATGGTATTCATAATGGTTTTTAGTGATAAAAGTCACTATTTTTATAGGGATTTCTTCTGAAAATTTGACATGTGCTTCTTGGAGCTCCCTACATGCTCCTTCTTCTTGTGTGTCCACTTCCTTGATGTGCTCCTTGGAGCTCCCTACATGTTCCTTCTTCTTGTGTGTTCCTCTAGAGTCTATCGTCCTTGACAGACCCTTGTTGTAGGGGTTGTTCCATGTAGTGTTGTGAGAGGTAGTGTCCGTCATGTATCAACAAGAGCGGTCCATCTTACCAATGTAGCTTGGTCAGTTGTCTGGTTCTTTAGTTTTCCACTACCAGCCTATGTAAGTTTGGTCCTGTTGTATGTACTCCTTCCATGGATTGAGCAGGATGGTGTATTTGTGTGCTTCTCAAGATTGTGAGTTGCGTTATAGGTACTAATGTTGTAGCACAGATGTCCTTTGGATCTTTTAAACATGGATTTCAAGTACATGTGACCCATAAGGAATTATGGGTAAGTGTGTTAGTGCATGGCTTGAACAAGATATGTGCTTTGTGCATGGCCTTGTAATGTAGCCCTATGCATGCATACTTGGGAAGTGCATTGGAAGAATTATGGTGCAAGAAGTTGGTCCTGAGCTAAGTGCTCAAGGGTACACCGACGAAGAGGATTCCTAACCTATCATGGTTATGGTGTTTCCAAAGTAAGATGTGCTCACCATGGTGAAGGGTTGGTCGATGTTTATCTTTTCATGTTGTATGCCCATCATGGTGATTGACCATTAGCTTGTCTTTTTGTTCATGGATGTCCTTGTTGATGATTCGTTGATGGGATTCATTGAGCACCTAGTCTGGTTTCTGCTTCCCTCCCTTTTCTTTGGAACAATGTCACAAACAAGAAGACAATGGTTAGTAGCACTAAAATATTGTACATATGTCAAGTGCATCACATGTGCCAGGGATTTCTCAATTGTGTCTATGCATGGCCATGTAATGTGGCCCTATATTAATGCATACTTGGAAATGCATGACCTGAATGGTGCAAAAGACAGGGTTATGCCACAGGCACATGATAGTTGCTCGTTGAGGCTTCTGATCAGACTTGATGCAATCTTTTTTTGGAGGTGTCCATTGGATCTCGAAATGGTGTAATCCTCCTTATAAGGATCCAATTTAGAATGGTACTTGGCCCTGTAGAGATCACTTCTAGCCTCTTCATCGTTGGATGGTTTCTAAAATTTGATATCCAATGTGGTTGGCTTTGTGGTTCTGTGGAAGCTACTGGTACTTTTGGCTTCCAAACCCATACCCTTTTTGCATGTCTTCCTACTATTGTCAAAGAGGTGATTTGATCTTCTTTTGGTCTCTGTACTTGGTTCTGACCCTTGCCTCTCCTTGGCTTCCTTGTTGAGACCAATGGTGTTTGTGCATGTAAGAGTGTCGTGGGTACCCACATGTATAATTGTTCTTATTGAGCTGCAATTAATTTCTTAGGCACCCAAATTTGTACATGATTATGTTCCGCCTTCATGGATTGGTTCGGTACCCAGATTTGTCAGAGACCTTGTGATTGAGTTTGTCTACATTTCTTGGTTCATCTTTTAGTGTGGTGGGTTCGCTGCAATGGTAATGGTTGGGGCAACACTGGTGGTTGCTCTCCTTTTTGTACCCAAATCTGCTTCATGCCCTGAGCTTCTTTCTTCTTGCACTTTGTTTGTCTATTTGATGTAGCCATGCTCATGTACTATTTTACTTGCCTCTTTGGTTGAATTGTCAAGGCTGCAGTAGTCTTTGAAAAAGAAGAGGGATCTTCTATCCTTTGAGAGTGTTCTGCCATGGTTGAGTCCTTCTGGATCATAGCTTTCTTGACACATACAACCTCTTCTTTGCTCAAATTGGGCCTAGAGGAACTAAGAGAATGCATGCTACTTAGGTTTGTGCTCATGCAATTCTCTAATTCTAATGTGATGCATTGTTCATGTACCGAAACTTGAAGAAGTTGTTTTTTAAGGTTTAAGTTGACTGGCTGGTCATAGATCTAGTCTTGACCCAAGATAAGTGGTTCCATAATGTCCTCATCTTCACACACTAGCATTTTGAGTCTCATTTGAACATCTTGAAGATAGATGGGAAGCTCTACCTCACCCAAACAGGGGGTTTCCACCCCTCCCAATCCTATGAGATAGGCTCTCTCTTAGGCATTTGTACCAAAATTTTTTGGTCCTCAACTTCGTATTTTTGGAAATTCTCTGGTACTTCGAACAATGGTTCCTCCTCTTCTTGTTTCACTAATGTTCTTTTCTTCTTCTTTTGACCACCCTCACTTCCATCCTTTGAGTTTTCAGCTTTGATGCTTGTGAGAGGTTCTTCTTCTTTTTGTGTAAATACTCCTATTTCTTCTAGATAGTGCTCCTCTAAAACAAAGCAACTATCCATGTCAATGGACTCTAGATCATCATCATTCTCTTCTTCTTCTATGATGTTACTAAAGTCACATCCTTCTAGCACGGGTTGACACATGAACACTAAAATATCATAACCCTCCTCATCACAATGAGGTGTCCATTGTTCTTCATTGACAACAATGTCCATGGTGGCTAAGATTTCTGCCCAACTATGAGGCTCAAATTCCTCATCTGGAAAGATCATTTGTGTATAGGCTGGGTCTTTAACTGGTCTATTGCCTTGAGAAGTTCCTTCTTCTCTTGCTTTTAGGCATTTTTCCTCTTCCTTTGTGACCTTGCACATCCACAAATGAGTATCTTCATGCATCCAAGATGTATTAGATGAACTTTTAGAATGCATAGAGATTGAATCTTCTTGCTCCTTGTGGATAGGATTCCACATCTCTGAAGGTGTAATCCTTCAAATTGACCTTGGTTGTGACCCCTAAGCACTGCAAGTATAAGGAGTTGGTTCCCCAATCCTGTACAACCTGTAGTTGTCATAGGAAGGGTCTTCCTAGGATCATTTCGTAGGTACTAGTTTTACCAAAGTCACATATAGCAAAATTGTTCTCAAACTCTACACCACAAAGTGTGCAACATCCTAAGATTGGCACTCTCAAGGAGGAGTTCTCGTAGTTCCTTTGTCCTTGTACTCCTAATTTCTTGGCCTCTAATGATGCCACTTCCTCCACATAACTCGAACTAGAAGTCTCATTGCTCCTTGTATCCTCTGTTATGGTGCAGACATGAGATGGATGACCTCCACCACAAAGTGTGCAACATCCTAAGATTGGCACTCTCAAGGAGGAGTTCTCGTATTTCCTTTGTCCTTGTACTCCTAATTTCTTGGCCTCTAATGCTGCCACTTCCTCCACATAACTCGAACTAGAAGTCTCATTGCTCCTTGTATCCTCTGTTTTGGTAGGATCTTGTGCGATTTTTGAGATCCTCAACTAAGTGTCTTCCAAATCTATGCATTCTTGAAGACACTCACTCAGAGTTTGCAACCGTTTTATGTATACTAACATTCTCAATGTTCCATTCGTTAGACCTTCTAAAAATAGGGATATCATTTTCTATGGAGAAGGTCTCTGTGTCACAGGGCATCGGTCTACATATTGACTAAACCTTCGTGCTGCATTTTTTATTGTCTCATTAGGAGCTTGTTTGAAACTATGTATTAAGGATGAGGAATTGTTCTTGATCCCTCGCTTAGTGAATTCCCCAATGAATTCTTGGAAGAATTGTTCAATATGGCAAAAGCAATTTGGATCCAAGGATTGAAACCAAGTTAAGGCTATCCCCGTGAGGGTTAGCCCAAAGGATTCATATTGCACGAAAAAGTCATCCACTTGCTCCGCTCGCAACACCTACTTGTATTCTGCAATGTGGTCATAGGGCTTTCATGTGCCATCATAATGATTTCACATACATTTATCCAATTGGATTGGTCTCACTCTTTTTCCTGGCTCTGGGGATCGAATTATGATGGGAAAAGCGGGTTTTACTGGGTGTATTCTAGCTCCTGCACCTTGGGGTGATTTTTCCCTAAGGATGGTTCTATTCATATTTCCCATTCCCTGGCTAGTTTGGTTGTTGGAGTTAATTCCTCGCATAGTGGATTGCACCTCAGGTCTTTTCGGCCTATTACGTTGGCTTGTTTGTCTCGACATCACATTTTTTGTTCTTTGTTGGGTCAGGAATGGGTTTTGTGAGTTAGTTGCCTGATCTCGAGGAGGGAATACAGGTAGATCCATGTACTTTAATCTAGACCTATCTACTTTATCTATAGGCCAATATCTCCTTTGATTTTGGTCTAGGTATGTAACTCTAGATGGATTTTCCCGATCCCTTAACTCGTATATAGTTATTGGGTTGATGCC
Source organism: Ceratopteris richardii (assembly GCA_020310875.1). Taxonomy (NCBI): domain Eukaryota; kingdom Viridiplantae; phylum Streptophyta; class Polypodiopsida; order Polypodiales; family Pteridaceae; genus Ceratopteris; species Ceratopteris richardii. The sequence goes on from CM035437.1 coordinate 87,990,228, forward strand.
TTCTCCTTGTGTAAGTGAATCAGTTCATAGGAGTAGGTCTGATCCATGTACTAAGCACACATCCATCAGATAGTCATCTTGGGGTATCTTTTTTGCTTGAATTACTTGAGTCATTACTGACTTTTCCCTAGGGGTTGTCACCATTCTTCTTGGTTAGATTTTTCGAAAGTTCCTTGTTCCTCTAATTCTTCTTTATCATTAACTTGATCAGGGTTTTTGGTTACTACATAGATCTGGCCCATCTTGTCCATGTAAACTCCACCTTCATACTTGATAGCGGGTCTTGGAACTATTTCCAATTCTATAGTGTTTATCATTCTTGCTACTGACCTGTGTAGACCATCGATGTAGATGGGTATTACTTGCAAGTTAGTGGATATATATTGAAGAGACATCCGATATTCCCCTTCCATTCTAGACATAAAACCTTCCCTAGGTACTGAACTATGCATGTCTTTAGAAGCCAAGAGTCTCTCCCAGTTAAATGACATTTCTGACTCACTCGTATGTGAACTCAACATGTAGTGCTAACCACTGAGTTGTGATTCCCCTACTTCTTTGTGTGGTTGACACTAGCCTCAGATGATTTGGTACTTTATCTTTCTCTTCCTAAGTGTCTACTTGATCTTTTCATAAGCCTTGTCTACAAGTCCAAAATTCTCCTTTGAATTGCTCAAAATCTTGTGGAACCCCTTGCTTCCTAGTCCAACCTAACTCAAATTCAAAATATTATATCTAATAATCCACATATTACTTTTAGCATACTCCCCACGAGCTTTCCAACAAACCAAAAATCATAAAAAATGGATTTCGTATGAGAAAGTTATGCCAGTTCAAGGTTTTGGGGGTTAAAAAAGGGAAAGAGGACCTCTCTGGCCTATGTGTGTCTGTAGATGCAAAATCTATCTTCAAACCCACGATACCACACTCACGACACTTGGCACAGGTTGTGCCATGTCCGGGATAGTTCACTCAATTTTTGGGTATATTGAGGTGTATTTCTTCAACGCTTTAGTTCTACACCCCCTCTAAGCTTCTTGCTTGCAGCCACAAGTGAAAACAAAGTGAATGTACGATCGAAAAATGAAAAAAGTCAGAGAAGATGAAGCTGGGAAAAGATGGTGATTATGATGAAGATGAAGATGGAGAAAAAAGATGAGTAACTGAACTGAAAATGGTATTTTTTTACCTTCCAACATTGCCACTCTACATCTTACCATCACACGCTTGTCCTCCAAGCTCTCTCCCTGGCAACGATGCCAAATTTGGTTTCACTCTAGCACAATGGTAAGTACCAATGTGAGGAGCTTCACCTCATAAATTTCAATCTGCGGGGACGTGAGGATTAGTATGAAGACTATGAGCAAGTGATGGCACAAGTGCATGAGTGAAAGCACATAAGCATGCACACACATACACACACACGCGCACAAGGTAAGAGAAAAGAGTGGAACAATGGAAGCTTTGATTACAAAAGAAATCTCTTACAAAGCTGAAATTACACAACAAGCTAACCCCAACAACGACCTCTCTGGCCCTATAGTTTTTTGAGTAGTTTTGGCCCTGTGCAGACCTAGTGTCTGGCCTAGTTAAAAATTATGTTCCAGGGCTTATTTGGGGACTTGGATGGAGTCTAAAAATTATAAAAATTGGTAGGATGATACTTCTAATACTCCTCAAGCTCAAGGAATCCTTGCTTTGAACAAAATGGAGTTGTAAAAATTTAAAATGGTATTTACAAGCGCTTTTAGTGATAAAAATCACTATTCTTATAGGGATTTCTTCTGAAAATTTGACATGTGCTTCTTGGAGCTCCCTACATGCTCCTTCTTCTTGTGTGTCCACTTCCTTGATGTGCTCCCATGCTTTGAACTTGACTTTGAGTGTCAACAATCGTCATCAAAGAAGCAAGATGTTCTGGTAGAGCTTTGTTTCCTTCTCTTGTTCAGAAACATCTCTTATGAATTTTAAGTGTGTGATCTTATTATACTATTAATTATCAATCGATTATGATATAGCCTTCACCTTTATACACACAAAATCTCTTATCTTTTGTTACTTGAATTATTGTTTAACTTGAAGTTAGGAAGATCGTGTAAATTTCAAGGGAGGAATTGCAAAGTGCTTGACTCTGCACCACTACCATTGAGGAATGTAACAAACTAGTGTCTTTAATTCATATGATTCATAACATCTTAGAAATTTTCCAATACACAATATCAGGCAATGGTGATAGATTGTATGGGCTATTATTGGATGTACAATACTATTTAAAAAGAAGTGCACTTGTCATTGAAATGGTAGTTTTAGATTGATCAGAAACACGAATCTACTTGCATTTGTGATATTTCTTCAACATCTCGATAGAGTTGAGATTACAAAATGTATGTCAAGAGTTATGTTTGTGTTTTTTGCTTAAGTGATGAAGCAATGCCTTCGTGTAGTTACTCATTGAATAAGTTGTAAAGATTGGGCATTAGTATCACACAATAATCACTGTTGTAAAGATTGATGATGTTGATTTTATGGTGATGTGTGGGCTCTTGGCCCCTGTAGATTTTGTACAATTCCTTGATTAATCTAGTTTTTTCATGTTCTCTCAAAGAAAAAAAGAAGTTAGATAAAAGTAACATCTGAGGTTGTGGATAATTATTGCACATTTAAAAGTGGTTTCAAAATGTTCACTTAGTTTCATATTATTCATTCATTGTATCTAACATCTGAGGTTTTGGATGATTGTTCCAAGTTAAAAAGTTTTATAACAAGTCTACATACATAAGGGATGGAGCACATATTGATATCAGATGAGCATACTCAAAGTAAAATCAATATAACAAAGTAGACCAATGAGTGGTAAATGTTATTGTATTTATGGTTTCTTCTTCATTTGTAATGTGTTGATGCACGGACATCTTAGATAAGCAAACTAATGGAAGGTAATACAATACCAATAGTGGATAGTGATCAACAAGCATTAAGATGTTATTGAAAGGAAAAGAAGAGGATATATAGAAACACAATAACATCAAGGTCGGGCACTAATGTGGAGGGTAATGCTAATTGTAGTTCAATCAACTTGGATGGCATTGTGGATAAGATCATCAAGCATTTTAAAAATCAAACTAGACACCTATGTTGTGAAGATAAAATCGAGGCACTAAATAGGATGTTGCAGGGTCCATGTATTGGGCAACTTTTTGATGCAATGGGTAGAAGCAAATATCATGTAACATCTGCACTTATCACTAATCTTCCAAATACACTACAAGAATTATGATGAACTTGTGTTGAAGAGATCAACATTGATGATGATTCTAAATAGTGATGCACATTCATTAGAAAATCACATAAATATTTCAAGAATTTCTAGGGTATTGGAGTAAGTAGGAAAGTCATCTATGATAGGATTGGATGGTTAAGTGCAGTTGAATCAGATCATAGCTTTTTGAAGACTACTAGTAGATTGACAACACCACATGTATCACTCAAGGGTTCAAGGATCTAATTATCATGTTTTGGACAAAAACGAGCAGGGTGTCACCAAATAAGAAGGATATAACTAGAACCCAACCTGGAAAAAATCAAAACTTGAAGCACCCTGTTCACATTCTCGATGTATCCGAGATAATCTTATTTTCAGTTGTCCGCTCATAGTTTTAGCTAACTAGACATAGTGAACAATATCTAACTAAACATAAACTAACTAATATAAAAATTTAACTAGTAACAAACTAGTTAGTAATAGCTACTATGGCAATAGGCTTATAGTTAATAGTAGAAGTTATGCATACCTAGTTAACAAGTAACAAGATAAGAAGTAATAGTGAAAGCTATGAATACCTAACTAGCTCGTAAAAACCGAATTAGTAATATTTGATTCAAAATAAGCTATCTAATATTAGATAATTGATAATAAATGTATAAGATCAAGCTAATTAGTAATAGCTACTTAGCAAAAATAGCCACCTAGTAGCAAGCTACTTACTATCAACAAACTAAGAACAAGCTAAATAGTAATAACTACTTTGTAGAAATAGCTAATTATTAACAAGCTACTTAGGATCAATAAACTAAGAATAGATTACTCAAGAGAGTACTTCCATCCTTGGCCTTCATTGATCAAATTGACTTCACATTGTGCTTTGTATTGTCACCTATTTCAACTACATGATTAGTTACCTTACTATCCAAATCAGTCATCAAAGCTATGTTGCCACTTGGGTGATTGCTACACCTAGGGTCAATGTAGAACACTCTTTGGTCTTCACTTTGCCTTTCACAAGTTGCATTCATTATCAATGTTGAATCCTCCTTCTGATCTGAAGCATAATTGTAGTAGGTATTGTTGTATTGTTGACTTTGGAATCCTCTACCCGCATTTCTTCCAAAGTAACCTCTACTACCTCTACCTCTGAAATTACCTCTTTGATTTCTACCACCTCTTCCTCTTGAATTAAAACTCTACCATTATTCTGAGTATTATGCCAACAATCATTAGCTAAATGATTTGTCTTACCACAAATCCAGGAAGCTTTGACTCCATCTTTATTGCTTCTGCCTCTTCCTCTACCTTTGCCACCTCCTCTTCCTTTTAGGAAGGCTTGGCTAGTTGTACCTTCATCTTCATTTGTTTGTTGCTTCCCTTTGATATTCTTCTTCTTTTCCTTTGAATACATTGCATGACCTGTACTTTTATCACCTTCACCTTTGACATCCTGCTCAAAGGTTAACATGTGTCCTAGTAACTGGTTTAGGTCAAGAGTAAAATGATCTAGTGATAATTCAGTAGACAAAATGAATGGTTTCCATTTTTCATCACCTCTCAAACCTGTGAGGATTTGCCTTACCAATTTATCCTCCTCAATATCTTCATCAAGTGCTCCTAATGAATCTGCAATGTCCTTCATCCTTGTTACATAGTCTGAGATGGATTGAGAGGCCTTCTTCTTGAATGCAGTAAATTTTGCCCACAAGGATGCCTTCCTTGACTTTGTGGTGTTTTGGAAATGCTCCTCCAAAGCATTTCATATATCACGTGCACTTTCAAGACCTCTAATGTGAGGTAGCAAGTAGTCATTAACTGCCATGTAGATAATGCTCCTAGCTTGAGCATCTTTCTTCATCCAAGTCTTCAAATATGATAATTCCTCCCTAGTTGTAACACTAGGATCGGTGAACTGAGGCTTTTCTTCTTCACTTGTAATATAACCTATCAAGTCTTTGCTCATAAGATGAGATTCCATCCTCATTGACCATGCTGGATAGTTCTCTCTATCCAACTTCTCTATTTGAAGAGAATCTCCCATCCTTTCTTCACCTGTGTATTGAATTCTTTGAACTTTATGATTAATAGATGTACCTTTACTTTGAATAAAGTTCCTTTTGACTTCTTTGATGTCGTACGTCCTCATTCTCAAGCTTTGCTCTCAAGCTTTCACCTTTTGAATCTTCAAATGTTGAATTCTTTATGACTGCAGTAGTGGGGGTCCTCCTTTCTTCAATTTTGATGCTTCCCTGCTCTGATACCACTGATGGTTGTTAATCTCCAAAAGAACAAGATACTCTTGAAGTTATAGCACCTCTATATCAAGAGTAACTCAAAACCTTTACCAATTTATAGGCTTAATGATCAATTATCAAGATTTTGGATAAACTTTGAAGAAGATGATTCTACAGAAAGTCTACTGCACATATCTCTCTCATTGAATTATCAAATGTGCAAATTTTTTGATAAAACTTTGCACAAGGTGTCATATATAGTTTGCGCACCTCCTCCAAGTTAAAGCATTTCAAAAGACACAGTAGATCCTGAGAAATGAACTTAACAAGTCACCTATGTCTAAAATTGTTCTTCTAAGAATTCGATTCAGACACCTATAACTTCTAACACTTGGTTCTCTCAATCTAGAACCCGTTTATCCAAATGATTTTAACCATAGCTAGCTTACCTTCCAACTTAAAGAATGAGTGCTTGCTTGCTCAAAACTTTCAGTGTGGAAGGATAACTGACCAAAACATTAGCATCAAATTTTGCGCTTCCTGTAACTTCTCTTCTTTCCATTTACAAATGTAAATGTCCCTACACTCAATCCTCTTAGCTTGATCACAATTAGAAGCTGAAAATTTGTACAAAGGTCAATCAACTATAGACTTAGACTTGTACAAAAGCATTTCACAAAAGATTCAGCACAGAAGGAGAATACTCAAAAAGTTTGGGCACAATATTTCTTCATTTTTGGAAAATTTTACATCTGAGTAATGAGAGAGATTCTACTCATTGTCTAATGACATCTAATTCTCCTCAAATCTTGTTCTTACACAATCTCTCATATTTTTGCCGAAAGTTTCTTTGTATATATATAGGCAATTATTTACAAGTTCATGACCATACAAAAGTATAAGATGAAATGATTCTAAATTAATGTACATATGTATACACATCTTCCTCCTCTGAATATATATGCTAACTTCCAAACCTTCATCAAAACTTCAATTGTTGATTGCCCTGCACCAACAACAAAGCCATTCCACCATCAACTTTCATAAACTGAATGCCCAAATGGTAATGCAAATGCCACAAATTAGACATCTCAAATGAGGCATGCAAATGAGCCTTAAAATCAACAATATGCATGTCATGAGGACTAGTGAGCAGAATGTCATCAACATACACCACAATGATTAGAAGCACAACATTAGCATGGTTAACATATAAACCTTTGCAAGAAGCCTAGCCTTATACTTGCCCGCTGTTCCATCAGGTTTACACTTCAGCTTGTATACCCACTTAGTGCCAATGGCCTTCTTGCTAGGATGCAAGTCACATAAAGACCACGTACCATTTTTCATGATAGCATCATATTAGATTGCATTGCAACCATCCAATGCTCAAAATTTTATGCTTTATCAAATGAAATAGGTTCAGTCTCATCATAGATACTAGAGGCAGCCATAGCATAGCAATCTGATGCAAAAGATGCACTATGAGAGCCTAAACGAGTATGATATGATAGAGGTGCATCTAATTTGCTATCACGCAAAGTCTGCACCAGCCATTTTGGCATATTTTTTGCCTGCTCAATATTAGCTCTCTCATCAACAAGTGCATCATGTGAATCTGCATTAGAAATAGAATGATCTACATCATCACATGAAACTTGCAAACATTGAGAAGTTGCCTCATTAGGACTAGCACTAGACTGTCCATCTATAAAAAGAGGCAACAAAGTATCATACGTGTCTTTGGATCTAACAAATGTCTCCTTAGTACATGAAAGCAATGGCTGAATAGAATCTTTTACAAAAACAACATCACGGCTAACCAAAATGCATTTAGTGTGTGGATGATATAGATGATAGCATTTACTTTCAAAACTGTACCGGACAAAAATATATTTTACTACTTTATGATCCAATTTTCTGCGATGTTGTTCAGACACTAATGCATATGCCAGACAACCAAAAACACACAGATAAGCAAAAGATGGCTTGCGACCATGCCAAGCCTCATATGGATTGATAGATTGCAGCACTTTAGTGGGACACTTGTAAAGTACATATGCTGCACACATGACAGCCTCAAGCTAGAAACTATGTGGTAAAGCCTGACTGTTGACTATACACCTCACCATCTCCATGAGTGACCTATTCTTCCATTTAGCAACTCCATTCTATTGAGGTGTATATGGCAATGTACACTGACATTTTATCCCACGTTCAACCAAAAATGCATTAAAGCCAGAAGACATATATTCCGTCCCTTGATCAGAATGGAGGGTTCCCATTTTACATGCTGATAGATTTTTAGCCAAAATCACAAACTATTTGAAGCACATAAACACTTCGGACTTTTCCTTCAATGGATATACCCATGCATGCCTGAAAAAATCATCGATCAAAGTCACGAAGTAAAGATAGTTCCCAAAAGAAGGTGTCTAGATAGGACCATAGACATCACTATGTACAAGCTGCAATTTCTCAGTAGCCCGAACTAAACCATCCTTTGGAAAGGAAGAATGTTGCATTTTTACCAAAATACAGCCTTCCCAAACATGTTTTCTAGGTGCCTCAAGTTTGGGCAAAGAGCACACCATTTCAGATTTCTGCAGGTGTAGCAAACTAGCAAAATTTAGATGATCAAAGCGTGCATGCCAAAGCTTTGCATCTGACATAGATTGAGAATCATGTATTGCACATGTCGAATCATTTATAGATCTTTCATAGTCTATGAGCTTATACAACCTATGACATAAAATGTCAGAAGCAATAATGACATCCCCATTTGACAAATCATGAACTCTACATCTGTCATCAACAAATTTCACAAACAAGCCAATCCTGGCTAATGCAAAAACTGATAACAGATTTTTCTTGATCCGTGGCATAAACAAAGCATCTGACAAAGTGAAAGAACTACCATCAGCAATAGTCAAAATGATCTTACCAAGTCCCATAATAGGATAAGAGGAGTTGTTAACGCATGTAACAGTATTCCCTATAGGGCAAGCTCAAGTGAAGAGAAAAAATTGTGCTGCAAGGTTATATGTTTGGTTCCCCACTATCAAAGTACAAAACATCCGAGTCTGCTGCAGACATGCACTGCTCATGAGAAGATGGGTCAAAACTGCAAACAGCAGAAAAACCCATTCTTCTTCCTCCACAAGGTTACTAGACTCTGTTTTTGGTGTAGAGGCCTCTGCAACAAGCATTGAAGCCTCTTTCTTCTTTGCCTCTTTAGTAGCCAATTTTATGATATGATCATTTCCTTTACAGTATTTTCAAAAAAAAAATTTCTTTTCTGATTTCTTCTCATCTTTGTCTCCCTTCTTTGAATGTGTAGCGTTTATAGATTTCTGCTTGCTAGTAGATGAGTTCTATTTACCTTTGCCCTTCTGATTAGCCAGGAAAGCTTGATTTGTAACATGCATGATGGACCTATTCTGCCAAGAGTGATCTTCTTGCAACAGAATTAAGACTAACTCCTCAAATGACAAGGCATTTGGATTGCCTTTCATCATCAAATGAAGAGTAGAAGCAAAAATCTAATATGAATTAGGAAGACCATTCAAAATGGTCTGTAGAAGTGAGCTATTTGGTATAACTTCATCAGTAGAAATCAAGTGTTCTTTCAAATCCTTGATCTTTGTCAAAAAACTATCCATAAAATCACCTTCATTCATGTGCTCACTCTCAAACTATTTTCACAGGTAAGCAACACGAGCCTCATTCCTAGCCTGGTACAATGCAGTAAGCGTATCCCAAGCATCCTTAGCTATTTTGCAAGAGCGAATGTGAGGAATAATGGTGCGTTTGACACACAAAGCTATCAATGCATGTGCCTTGGCATCTCTGCCACCCCAACAAATTTGCTCTATAGTAGGTGCAGTAGAAACCGAAGCACAAAGAGGAATCTATAGAATATCACCATCTTCGACACCATCTCCATCAGCTTTAGCACCTGTATTTGCAGTACCTATATTTGCAAGTGTAACAAAACATCTTTCAACACCCTGCACAATGTTCCACAGTCCTTTTGCAATGAATACATGTCGCATCATATAAGCCCATAATGAGTAGTTGGTACCATCCAACTTATCCTCAACAACCAACATATGGAATACATCACTACTTTCAGCCATGGCTGATGACGAAAATACCTTGATGCAGAAAATTGATTGTATCTCAAAAATTTGAACAAAACTTCCGAGATTAATTCTACTAAAGTTGTAGCAAACTTCGAGGCACTTATATTGTTGAACCAAAACTAGTGTATACCTTTGGCACAAAAAAGAAAAAATAGCCTACACAAGCACTGCGATAGTGGGTTTGGAGGCTGAAATGAGATCATACCACAATTTCAACACCACAAAGCAAAGTTGTTTTGATCTCTGAAGCACCTTGAGTATGCTCACCGAAATTCGTGAAATTCTAAGACTACAACTGGAGAGGTGTTGACGATGCCCTAGATGAAGCCGTGACCTGCTCTGATACCAATTGACCTCCTCTGATACCAATTATTGGAGGTAGATGTTTGCGGAAGCACGTGAACAACACAAGGAAGAAGAAGAAGGACAACACACACTACTAAATGTATTACCACTAGAATGTACAAAGATAAGTAGCCCGTTAGGGAAATAGGCATATATACAAGCCGGGGGAAAAAACCTCCTAAAGAGGGAAAAAAGTGCCCCGACAGTCATAGAGTGTTCACACACATCAGGACATAAATATATCAACATTAGTCACGAGGCAAGGTGTAACATTTTTGAGAAGATTGAAGCTACATCATTGAGCATACAGTGAGGTCAACTCATGCATGAGTAGTCCACTAGAATTCCCTTGTATCATACGTGCTTTATCATATAATAATTGATACATTTCTTCATGATTACTTGTATCTATTGTTCTCTGTTGCATTTCCATTATTTTAGTGATCTTGTAGAAAAGATTTCTCTATGTGTACTTGATCATGTCCTCCATTTTAACTTGATATAGTTAGAGTGAAGTTTGTATTATATATCTATCAAGTTTCATTAGTTTTGGTTTAGCCAATCTTGAGATAGGAACTGATGAAGTCAACTATGTTTGCACATCATCTTGCTCTTGAAATGTCAGGATGACCCCCTTGAGTTTCTAAACTTATTTCTCATTGTATAATGCATCTAAATTCATGAAATAACTTTAGTTGGTTAGCTATATACTTGAATAAGATGTGTGCAAAAGCTCTCTAGTCATTTAATACCAGATTGTGAGCTCTGAGCAAAACATTGAGTACTTCTATTCCAAAATTAGAAGGTTTCTTCATATTTCTAGCACATGCAAGTTATCTGCTTTGGTGCAAACTTTTGGAAATGATGCTACAAAGTACACCATAGTTGTAAATGAATTATTGAAAAGTCTATTAAGCATCCACGGAGTCAATTTGGCAGGTGTAGAGTAGGTTTTGTAGAATATCAGCTCATCTGTGGACCATACTCAACCATCTCCTCATATGGTATTAGAGCAATAAAAAATAAACATGGGAGATAGATTTCCTTCAACCAAAGAAAAATTGGATTGAGGTAATTACTCATCCTGGTCACTTAGAATGGAAGCTTATCTTCAAGGGAGAAACCTCTATGGTTACATATTTGGAGATGAGATGATGCCAATCCTCAGAAGCAAAGGACAACCAATTCAAGAAGAACAATAGAGGTTAGCCATATGGTGCTCAAAGGATGCTCTAGCCAAGTCGTACATTCTTAACTTAATCTCTAATTTCTTCACTTACACACATCAGGAATTTCAATACTCCTTAGGAATTCTCTTGAAGCATTCTTCTCATCAAGTACTAAAGCAAGGAAAAAGCAACTATGGATGGAGTTCACCACACTCAAGAAAATGCCCAAGTAAGGTGTGATTGATTTTGTTACCAAGATGACAGACCTGACATATCAACTTGGGATAATTGGAGGTCATTGATGAAGAGCAAATAATGAGGCAAGTGACCAATGGAATAAAGGAATATGACAAATAGGAAGCTTTCACCATATCTATGGACCTATATATGGATATATAGGTTCTTGATTTCAACACCCACATGGGACAATTTTTCACACATGAGGAAAAGCTTATGAAGAATGGAGACAATTGAAAAGATAATCAATCCTCTACCCTATATACAGATAAGAAAAAGATTAAGGATGGTAAAGGAAAGAGTAAAAGGTATGATGATGAAGGTAGTACCACTCAAGCAAACTTTGTAGGTAGAGGTAGAGGCCCAAGAGGAAGAGGTAGAGGAGGAAGACAAGGCAGTGAGAGATCTCAAAGCTCCTCTCCATATGCCATATGTGGCTTAACTAACCACATTACTAAGAACTGTTTCAGGAACTTTAGAAACCAAATAGGAAGAGGCTACAACAGAGGTGGATAAGGAAGTTCAAGAGGAAGATTAAACAACAACAAAAATGTTTACAACAACAACTCATACAACAACAATAATTATCAAGGAGGATATAGAGGAAGGAGAGACTACAACAACTATGAAGATGATCAAACTCAAGAGGACTCATTACTTTTGAGAGTATGACCATGAAATAACATAAAGAAGATGAACATGTATTCTATATAGACTCAAGTTGCTTAAACCATGTAGCAGGGAATGTAGCTCTAGTCTCTGACTTGGAGGACCCAAGGAATAAACATGAATTCCAAACAAGAGATGACACAAGTCATCCAGTAGAAAAGATAGGCAATGTGAAGACTTCAAATGGTAATATGAACCTATTGAGCAAGGTATTGTATGTGCCAAGTATAACAAAAAATCTCATAAGTGTTGGTTAAATTGTTGAGAAAGGATTGCAATTCAGATTCACAAGAAATGGAGAATTTCTTGAGGATCCACATCAAGGATTCGAGAGGATAGAAAAAGGAGAAAATTAAGGTAGACTATTTACATTTGAGCTTCAAGACACTAGGAAGATTGCTTTGTTCAATCATGGTAGTCAAACATTATCAAAATTGGAAATTTGGCACAAGAGCTTAGCCCATATAGGTGAAAGGGTTCTCAAGCAAATCATTAGAGATCAAAGTGTGCTTAGATTACCAAATATCTCCAAGCAACACATGATTTACAAATCCAATGCTTGGCAATTTGGCAAATCTCATAGACAACCATTTACAAAAAAGGGATACATTCATGGAGATCTATTGGAGCTAGTCCATACAGATGTATGGGGGCCAAGCAAGGAGCCATCTATCTCTAGAATCTAGGTATTATGTGTCATGTGTTGATGATTGTAGCAGATGCACAATACAATACTTTATGAAGTATAAAGATGAAGTGTTCTCTTGTTTCAAGAAATATGTAGCACTTGTTGAAAATCAAACAGGAAAGACTTTGAAGAGGCTAAGGTCAGATGGAGGGGGAGAATATTTATCCCATGACTTTGATGCTTATCGCCAAGAGAAAGGAATCAAAAGAGAGATTACAACTAGGCATAGTCTAGAGCAAAATGAAGTGGTAGAAAGGAGGAATATATCCATAGTGGAGGTTGCAAGATCAATGCTAAATGAAAAGAAATTTCCCATTTACCTATGGGCAAAGGCTACATCCACAGTCACTTATTGGATCAATAGACTCTCATCAAAGACATTGAATGGGATGAAACCTTATGAAGCATGGAATGGAAGATGACCTAGCCTTGACCATTGCATGATCTTTGGGTGCATAGCATATGCACACATACCTTCACAAATTAGAGGCAAATTGGATCCAAAGGCAGAGAAGTGTATATTCATTGGGTATGACCTTAATAAAAAAGGTTATAGATTATATAAGCCAAGCATTAAAGGTTTCATTGTTAGTAGAGATGGTGTTTTTTATGAAAAAAAAAACCTTCTTTTGAAGATGATTGCAAGAAAATCAAACTTTGCTATGAACTAGATGAAGACTTTCCAACACTATCAAAGAGGAATGAGCATACACATGAAGACTCAAGTGATCCAGATGATTATCAAAAGACTAAAAGAAGAGAAATCAATTCATGAAATTCCAAAGGAAAAGCCAAAGTGGAGGAGATGAGAGATGTGGCAAAAGTATCTCAATCAACTATAAGAAGATCTATTAGAGAGAAAAGGAAGCTAGGAAGGTATGGTCATGACACATCCTTGGTCACTAAGCATAACATTTACATTGCTCAAGATACAAACTCAGAAGAACCATCAACATATGAAGAGGCCATGAATAAAACAGAATGGAGAGATGCCATGGAAGAAGAGAGAGAAGATCTTCAAGAGAATTAGACTTGGGAATCGGTTCCAAAGAAGCCATCTATGAAGGTGATTGGATCAAGGTGGATTTACAAGGTAAAGAAGAATTCTGATGGTTCAATTAATACATGTGGCAAAGATGCCTACCATTAGAGTACTTATGAGTGTAGCATTCTTTAAAAATTGGAATATCTTTCAAATGGATGTTAAACATGATTTTCTAAATGGTTGGATCTTAGAGGAGGTATACATGGCTCAACCTCCTCGCTTTGAAGATCAATCATATCCAGAATATGCATGCAGGTTGAAGAAAGCCTTATATGGCTTGAAGCAATTTCTTAGACCTTGGAATCATAGATTAGTCACTTATTTGCAAGATAAAGGATTTATGGTGAGCAAGGTAGATCCCTCCCTCTTCATAAAAAAGAATCATTTAGAGTTCATGTACCTTTGTGTATATGTGCACGATATAATCATTATAGGCTATCATGCAAATGGAATCAAGAGAATCAAAGCTTAGATGAAAGAAGATTTTAAGATTAAGTGATATTTGACCTACTCACTTACTTCCTAGGTTTGTAAGTGGTATATTCCGAAAGAGATATGTTCCTAACTCAGAGAAAGTACATTGGAGATATGCTCTCCAATTTCAAGATGGAAAATACAAAGGTTGTAGGTACACCCATGGAGGTAAATCATGTGCTCATGAAGATGAGCTATATGAAGATGTGACTAGTTACCAAAGTCTTGTTGGAAGCTCAATAGCTATCCAATAACTAAATAGCTATCCAACTAGCTACCTATAAAAGCTTAATAACTTCCTATTAGCTAATTAGTTATTTAGCTATCTACATATCTGGCTATGTAGCTATCCAATAGCTAAATAGTTATCCAACTAGATACCTGTTGAGCTAAATAGGTTCCTAGTAGCTCAGAATTTAAAAAGTTATTCAACTATCTACCTATCTAGCTAAATAGTTATCCGATAGCTAAAATGCTATTCAACTATCCACCTATCTAGCTAAATAGTTATCCAATAGATCAAGATAATTCTCAATCATTCGATCAATACCACTATGGAACTCAATGCCTGTGGACTCTGGATCATGCATGTGGTCAACCATAGAAGGATCGACATTGACATCCATTGTAGACTAGGTTTGGAGGAAGGATGGAATATTGTTTCTCTCTTTCGATGTTGAAGATTGGGCATAAGTCTTACTTTTTGCAAATGGTGTACATCCACCATTCTCATTTGTCCCAACATTCATATTGTATGCAACACCATCATCATTGGTAATTGTGGTAATTGAGATATAAGAAACTTCTTAGCACAATGAAACCAACCAGATTAGTGTTTTGGTGGAGGGTTAAAGAGTAACAAAGAGCTAGATAGATGATGGATGAGTAGAGTTTAGATAGGTATAGCTAGATACCTACTCAACTAGATAGATAGTTGTATACCTATTTAGCTAGATAGGTAGATAAATGACTATCTTTTTACCTATTTGGTATTTATTTAGCTTTATAAGTAGATAACTAAGTAAGTATTTAGCCAACAAGAAACTATTTAGCTAGATAGTTACACTACAAGAAATAGGGGGGCGTAGCGACGCCCCCGAATTGAAAAAAAAATGGGTACCATCCCTTATGCGACGCTAGCGTCGCATAAGCGACAGTTTATTTTTTGATTTTTTTAAAGTGGCAGCCATCGCATAAGTGATGCTAGCGTCGCTTATGGGACGCTAAATTAATAGCATCGCAAATATCATTGCTAATGAGCGATGGTATTTGCGACGTTGGCAAACTAAAGAGCGTCCCATATGGGATGCTCTGGAATGTAACAAAAAAAATTCAATTTCTCCCAGCACATTTGTGCCAGGATTTGGACGCGAGAGACCAAGAAGAGATCGAGAGAGAGAGAGAGAGAGAGAGAGAAACATCTACTTGCAAGGTATGCGCACACACACACTTATACACACATACATATGCATACACACACATATACACACATAGACACACACACACACATACACATAGACACACACACACATACACACATACACACATACACACATACACACACATATAAACACATACACAAATAATGTTGCATACACACATGCACACATAATGCATACACATGCACACACATATACACATACATATACACACACATACACACATACACACACACATACACACACATACACACACACACACATACACACACATATACACACATACACACACATATATGCATACACACACATAGAGAGAGACATGCACACACATACACATACATTCATACATAATGCATATGCATATGTGTACATCCATACATATTAACATGCATACACGCACATATGCATACATAATGCATATGCATATGAGTACATACATACATACTTACATGCATACACACACATATGCACACATAGACATGTACAGACACATAGACACATACACACACATAAAAACATACACACACATATGCATACATACATGCATACACATACACACACATATGCATACACATACACACACATAGACACATACACACACATAAACACATACACACACATACACACAAATATGCATACATAATGCATACACACACATAAACACACATATGCATACATACATGCATACACATACACATATAGACACATACGCACACATAGACACATACACACATAAACACATACACACACATATGCATACATACATGCATACACATACACACACATATGCATACACATACACACACATAGACACATACACACACATAAACACATACACACACATACACACACATATGCATACATAATGGATACACACATATACACACACATATGCATACATACATGCATACACATACACACACATAGACACATACACACACATAAACACATACACACTCATAGACACACACACATACACATAGACGTGCACACACATACACACACATACACACACACATACACACATAGACACATAGACACATAGACACATACACACATACACACATACACACATTATGATGCATTCACACACATACACATGCCACATAGACACACATATACACACACACATACACACATACACACATACACACATACACACATACACACACATATATGCATACACACACACATAGAGAGACATACACACACATACACATACATGCATATATATGCATACATAATGCATATGCATATGCATCCATACATACTTACATGCATACATACACATACATAATGCATACACACACATACACACACCTATGCATACATACATGCATACACATACACACATAGACACATACACACACATAGACACATACACACGCATAAACACATACACACTCATAGATGCATAGCGACACATACACATAGACACACACATACACACACATATACACAAACACATACACACATAGACACATACACACATAATGATGCATACACACACATACACATGCATACACATACATATGCATACATACATGCATACACATACACACATAGACACATACACACACATAGACACATACACACATAAACGCATACACACTCGTAGATATACACACACATACACACACATATACACACACACATACACACACGCACACACACATAGACACATACACACATACACACATACACATGCATACACACACATACACATGCATACACACATACAGACACATATACACACACATACACACACATATATGCATACACACACATAGAGAGACATACACACATATACACATACATGCATACATAATGCATATGCATATGCATACAATGTACATACATACTTACATGCATACATAATGCACATGCATGGATACATACACACATATAGACACATACACACATAGACACATACACACACATAAACACATACATACTCATAGATACACACATATACACATAGACACACACACGCATACACACATATACACACACATACACACATAATGATGCATACTACACATGCATACACACAGACAGATACATATACACACACATACACACACATAGAGAGACATACACACACATACACATATATGCATACATAATGCATATGCATATGCATACATACATACTTACATGCATACATAATGCACATGCTTACATACACATACGTAATGCATACACACACATATGCATACATAATGCATACACACACATACACACATATGCATACATAATGCACATGCATAGATACATACACACACATAGACACATAGACACATAGACACATACACACATACACACACATAAACGCATACATAATCATAGATACACACATATACACATATACACATAGACACACACACACATACACACACATACACACATAATGATGCATACTACACATGCATACACACATACATACACATATACACACACATATATGCATACACACACATAGAGAGACATACACACACATACACATACATGCATACATATGCATACATAATGCATATGCATATGCATACATACATACTTACATGCATACATAATGCACATGCTTACATACACATACATAATGCATACACGCACATATGCATACATAATGCATACACACACATACACACATATGCATACATAATGCATATGCATATGCATACATACATAATTACATGCATACATAATGCACATGCTTACATACACATACATAATGCATACACACACATATGTGTACATAATGCATACACACACATATGTGTACATAATGCATACACACATACATGTGAAGAGATGGATAGGTATGTGCTTGAAGATGAAGAGGTGTTGCAAAATCCTTGATCTACACCAGCCAATTGAACTCCAGGAGTATATGGTGGGCCATTTTAGCCTGCCAATGGATGTATTAGACACCCTATGTACCTTGGAAGATCACTCTCAAAAAGATAGATCAAAACAGATAAGTTGGAGTTAGCTCACAGGTGAAAAACTTGCTATTCTTGGTTCATACACTTGTCCAGTGTTTTACATAATTCTCTGAGCACAACAGCAATTAGCTTTATTACTCTTGGGGAAGTCTATGTAGCTTAAAGAGCTAAATTTCAAGAGTAATCTCATCAAAAATAATAAACCACACACTGAGAATGAGTTTTAACAAGTGATGACATCATCCCGATTTTCACGGGCTGCTACAGTTTGAGACCAGTGAGCAGAAAAATGAACATAACGCAAAATGTAGAAATCCAATGATTATGAAAATTTGTATGGTTATACGAGACAGTAAGTTGAATCCAACAAGCTTTAAATCATTGAATTTGGATAAGTAACCACTAAGAAATGTCTCTAACAAGGTGAGTGAAAAAATCGGGTACCTGACAGAGAAGTGAAGATGAACAGACCCTGTTGACTTCAAATGAACATAACTGAAGATTGCAACATCCAAATGACATGAAAATTTCTGAGCATATAGTAGACTTATAGAGCTAACTTTACAAGTTAAATTACTGAACATGATGCACCAAGCTCAGAGAAAACATCTCTGCAATCTGACTGCAAAAACTGAGAGTAATGGCAGTGAGTAGTACACTTCACAAGAACATGGACATATGAACTCAAATAATCATGAAAATGAAAGTATATTGCTTGTACAATACAATGACTTACTGATACATATGTGTGCCTTGTAATCACACCTTGATTTGGCATAAAGCTCAGCTCTTGGAGGTCTTCACATAGGTCTCTCTAACCACAACTAAAATTGCCATCTATTTATAGTTGAGTTTGGGAGGCTAACTTCCCTCAATCACTCTCCAATCAATCAATGATTGATTTGATTCTCTACCTACCACAAATCACGAATTCGTGGCTCCTTTTTCCCTTTTTGATCATGTGGACTCAACCACTTAAGATTCTCTTACTTTTACATTAAGTAAACTCTTCAAAAGTTACAAGAGGTAGTTCACAAAGTGAACTTTACATAGTCTTCATTTTAAAGCTTCTTTTATGACTTTGTGGGACTCAAGCCAATACTTAGGTTTGTCATAGACTTGCTCCAACAGCTCCCCCTCAAGCCAAGTATGCTTGAGGTCTTCAATCTTCTAAGATTACCTGCAAACCAATCATAGCCTTGAATTTGCGAAGCTTTGTACCATCCAATGCATTGGTTAGAATATCTGCACAATGTTGATGAGTGGACACATATGATATTTGAATCTCTTTGCTTAGAACCTTCTCTCGTACATAGTGATAATGAACTTCAATATGTTTATTCCTTGCATGAAAAATAGGATTAGCAGCCAAATGAATAGAACTCATATTGTCACAAAAAATAGTTGGAGTTCCAAACTCCAATCCAAGATCTTTGAATAATGTCTTCATCCACATAGCTTCCTGAGTAGCTATGGCAAGAACTCTATATTCAGCTTCAGTAGAAGAGAGAGCAACTGTGGGTTGCTTCTTGGATGACCATGAAATAATCTTTGAACCTACAAAGGTAAGATAACCTGAAGTGCTCCTTCTATCTTCCTTAGAGCCAGCCCAATCTGCATCAAAAAATAGCTTCAAACCTAAATCAGATACATAAGGAGAATAAAGTCCTTCATTTATGGTTCCTTTGAGATACTTGAGAATCCTTTGGCAGCATCCATATGTGGTTTCATTGGTGTGTGCATAAATTGACTTAGCACACTCACACTGTAACATATATCTACTCTTGTTAGTGTGGCATAGTTGAGACTACCCACTAGACTTTGATACGATGTGATGTCCTCTATGAGTTCACCTTCATGTGAGCTCAATTTGTGATTGACCTTCATTGGAGTACCTGCAATCTTACAATCTTGCATCTTGAATTTTGCCAACATGTCCTTAATGTACTTCCTTTGAGTGAGAAACAAACCATGATCTTTGTAGACAACTTCCAAACCTAGGAAGTAGGTAAGTGAACCCAAATCACTTATCTTGAACTCTTCTCTCATCTGATCTTTGATCTTCTTCATACCATCTGCATCATTTCCTGTCAATATAATATCATCTACATATACACATAGGTAGATGATCTCTGAATTACTCTTTTTAATAAAGAGTGAAGGATCTGCCTTGCTTGGTTGAAAGCCTTTGTCCTGCAAGAATGAAACAAGCCTGAAATTCCAAGCTCTTGGAGCTTGCTTGAGACCATACAATGCTTTGTTAAGTTTACACACATAATCAGGATAAACTTGATTCTCAAAACCAGGTGGTTGTGCCATATATACCTCTTCTGTTATCCAACCATTCAAGAATGCATTCTTTACATCTAGTTGAAGTATCTTCCAATTCTTGGAAGAGGCAATACTAAGCAAAACCCTAATAGTAGGCATCTTTGCCATAGGAGAGAAAGTCTCCTCATAATCAATTCCCTGAGTTTGTGCAAAGCCTTTTGCTACAAGCCTTGCCTTATACCTATTAATGGAACCATCAGAATTCTTCTTGAGTTTATAGACCCATCTTGAGCCTATTACCTTCATGGATGAAGTCTTGGGCACCAAATCCCAAGTGTTGTTTTCCTCAAGTGCTTCAATCTCTTCCTTCATTGCATGCTTCCATTCTGTTTTTGCTTTGGCCTCTTCAAATGATGATGGCTCCTCTTGGTTTATGTCCTATGCTATGTAGATAGAATGTTTAGTTACTAATGAGGTATCAAACCCATACCTTTCTGGTTTTTTCTTTTCCCTCATAGATCTTCTTAGGCCATGATGTGATGATTCTGCCTCATGTCCAAGTTCCTGCAATTTTGCTTTACCTTTAGACTTCCATGCTTTGATCTTTTCCATCTGAGATTCTTCATCATCCTCTGAGGTGTCTTGTTCTTCAATCTTTGGTTGTTCTCTACCAAGCTTTGGAAAATATTCTTCAAGATTATATGGTAAATTGACCTTCCTGCATGAATCTTCATACCATGAATTGTTTTCATCAAAAACTACATCTCTGCTTACCAAGAATCCTTTGTTGGTAGGGTTGTATAACCTGTAGCCCTTTTGATTGTTGTCATATCCAATAAATACACACCTTTCTGCCTTTGGATCCATCTTGCCTCTAACATGTGAAGGAACATGAGCAAAAGCAATACATCCAAAAATTTTACAATGATCTAAGCTTGGTCTTCTTCCATTCCAAGCCTCATATGGAGTCATCCCATCAAGGGACTTTGAAGGCAACCTGTTAATCAAGTAAGTGGTTGTAGATACAGCCTCAGCCCATAAGTAATTAGGTAAATGCTTTTCATTTAACATAGACCTTGCAGCTTCAACAATAGTCCTATTCCTCCTTTCTGCCACTCCATTTTGCTGAGGAGTGTACCTTGTAGTTACCTCTCTTTTGATTCCTCTTTCTTGAAGAAAAGAATCAAAATCATGGGAGAAGTATTCTCCCCCTCCATCTGACCTTAGCCTTTTTAGTGATTTACCTGTTTGATTCTCCACAAGAGCCAAATATCTTTTGAAACATGAAAAAACTTCATCTTTGTGTTTCATAAAGAATAGGATAGTCCATCTGCTGCAATCATCAATAAAGGAGACATAATATCTTGATCTAGATATTGAAGCTTCCTTGCTAGGTCCCCATACATCTGTATGAACCAAATCCAAGAGATCTCCATGCATATAACCTTTCTTCATGAATGGTAACCTATGAGACTTTCCAAATTGACATGCACTACACTTATAAATCATATGTTGTTTTGACAAATTAGGGAGTCCAAGTACACTTTGGCCCCTGCAAATTTGCTTTAATGACCTTTCACCAATATGTGCTAACCTTTTGTGCCATACTTCCAATTCTGTGAGTGCCTGACTCCCATAATTAAAGAGAGCAATGTTTCTAGTGTCCTGTAATTCAAATGTGAACAATCTACCTGTCTTTTCACCTTTTGCAATTTTTCTGAATCCTTGACTTGGATCTTCAACAAATGCTCCTACCTTTGTGAACCTGACTTGCAACCCTTTCTCTACTATCTGCCCAACACTTTCAAATTCTTTGTAATGGTAGGGACATAGAGTACCTTGCTGAGTAGGTTGATGTTTCCATCAGGTGCTTTGACATTGCCTATTTTCTCCACAAGATGTCTTGTGTCATCTCCTGTTTGTACCTCATGCTTATTCCTTGGATCTTCTAAATCTGATAGGAGTGCCACATTTCCTGCCACATGATTTGAACAACCTGAATCTATGTAGAAAACATGCTCATCAAATTTACCTTGTGGCATAGCCATGTTCATGATCAATAATGAATCCTCTTTGTTTGAGTCTTCTGTGTAGTTATTGTAGTCTCTCCTTCCTTTGTAGCCTCCTTGATAGTTTGAATGATTGTAATTGTTGTAGTTGCCATGATAATTGTTGAACCTTCCTCTTGAGTAGCCATAACTTCCTCTATTGTATCCTCTGCCTCTTTGATTCTTGGAATTCCTAAAGCAATTTTTAGTTGTATGATTAGTTAGTCCACAAATAGAACATGAGTTGGAGTCTTGGGATCTCCCCCTGCCTTGTCTACCTCCTCTTCCTCTACCTCTGCCATGTCTTCCTCTACCTGCATAGTTAGCTTGATATGTACCTGCTTCATCATCCACTTTCTTTGCCTTTCCTTTTTTATCTTTGGACTTGCTTTTATCAGTGTATAAAGCTGAAGATTGATTACCTTTAGAGCTTTCTCCATTTTTTATAAGCTTTGCCTCTTGAGTAAGTAGTTGTCCAATGAGTGTATTGAAATCAGGGACATGCATGTCCATGTACAAATCCATAGCTGTGGTGAATGCTTCCCACTTGTCATCTGCCTTCAAGCCATTGATGACCTACCTTACAATTTGCTCTTCATCTATTACCTCTCCAATGCTTCCCAACTCATCCGCTATGTCCTTGAGCTTTGTGACAAAATCAGTCACATTTTGTTTGGGAGCCTTCTTGAGAGTTGTGAAATCCAGCCATAGTTGATGTTTCCTAGCTTTGGTACTTGAAGAACAGAAAGCTTCAAGTGCATCCCACACTTCCTGAGATGTCTTACAACTCCTAATGTGAGGCAACAAAAAATCTGAGATAGAGCTGAGGAGATAAGACCTTGCAAGTGCATCCTTGGAGCACCATGTCCTCAATCTTTCTTGCTCTTCTTGTGTTGGTTGACTTTTGTTCGTGAAACTTGGCATAACTTCATCTCCAACCACATAACCATATAAACTTCTATGTTGGAGATAAGCTTCCATCCTTAATGACCAATCTGAGTACTTACCTCTATCCAATTTGTCAATTGATGAAGGAAATCCATCTGCCATGTTGTCCAACCTTGCTCTGATACCACTATGAAGAGATGGATAGGTATGTGCTTGAAGATGAAGAGGTGTTGCAAAATCCTTGATCTACACCAGCCAATTGAAATCCAGGAGTATATGGTGGGCCCTTTTAGCTTTCCAATGGATGTATTAGACACCCTATGTACCTTGGAAGATCACTCTCAAAAAGATAGATCAAAACAGATAAGTTGGAGTTAGCTCAGAGGTGAAAAACTTGCTATTCTTGGTTTATACACATGTCCAGTGTTTTACATAATTCTCTGAGCACAGCAACAATTAGCTTAATTCCTCTTGGGGAAGTCTAGGTAGCTTAAAGAGCTAACTTGCAAGAGTAATCTCATAAAAAATAATAAACCACACACTGAGAATAAGTTTTAACAAGTGATGACATCATCCCGATTTTCATGGGCTGCTACAGTTTGAGACTAGTGAGCAGAAAAATGAAGATAATTCAAACTTTAGGAATCCAATGATTCTGAAAATTTGTATGATTATACTAGACAGTAAGCGAAATCCAACAACCTTTAAATCATTGAATTTGGATACGTAACCACTGAGAAATGGCTCTGCCAAGGTGAGTGAAAAAATCGGGTACCTGACAGAGAAGTGAAGATGAACAGACCCTGTTGACTTCAAATGAACATAACTGAAGATTGCAACATCCACATGACATGAAAATTTGTGAGCATATAGTAGACTTATAGAGCATACACTTGTCCACTGTTTTACATAATTCTCTGAGCACAACAGCAATTAGCTTTATTACTCTTGGGGAAGTCTAGGTAGCTTAAAGAGCTAAATTTCAAGAGTAATCTCATCAAAAATAATAAACCACACACTGAGAATGAGTTTTAACAAGTGATGACATCATCCTGATTTTCACGGGCTGCTACAGTTTGAGACCAGTGAGCAGAAAAATGAACATAACGCAAAATGTAGAAATCCAATGATTATGAAAATTTGTATGGTTATACGAGACAGTAAGCTGAATCCTACAAGCTTTAAATCATTGAATTTGGATAAGTAACCACTAAGAAATGGCTCCAACAAAGTGAGTGAAAAAATCGGGTACCTGACAGAGAAGTGAAGATGAACAGACCCTGTTGACTTCAAATGAACATAACTGAAGATTGCAACATCCAAATGACATGAAAATTTCTGAGCATATAGTAGACTTATAGAGCTAACTTTACCAAGTTAAATTACTAAACATGATGCACCAAGCTCAGAGAAAACATCTCTGCAATCTGATTGAGAAAACTGAGAGTAATGGCAGTGAGTAGTACACTTCACAAGAACATGGACATATGAACTCAAATAATCATGAAAATGAAAGTATATTGCTTGTACAATACAATGACTTATTGATACATGTGTGTGCCTTGTAATCACAACTTGATATGGCATACCAAGCTCAGAGAAAACATCTCTGCAATCTGACTTAGAAAACTGAGAGTAATGGCAGTGAGTAGTACACTTCACAAGAACATGGACATATGAACTCAAATAATCATGAAAATGAAAGTATATTGCTTGTACAATACAATGACTTACTGATACATATGTGTGCCTTGTAATCACACTTTGATATGGCATAAAGCTCAGCTCTTGGAGGTCTTCACATAGGTCTCTCTAACCACGACTAAAACTGCCATCTATTTATAGTTGAGTTTGGGAGGCTAACTTCCCTCAATCACTCTCCAATCAATCAATGATTGATTTGATTCTCTACCTACCACAAATCACGAATTCGTGGCTCCTTTTTCCCTTTTTGATCATGTGGACTCAACCACTTAAGATTCTCTTACTTTTACATTAAGTAAACTCTTCAAAAGTTACAAGAGGTAGTTAACAAGTGAGCTTTACATAGTCTTCATTTTAAAGCTTCTTTTATGACTTTGTGGGACTCAAGCCAATACTTAGGCTTGTCATAGACTTGCTCCAACAATACACACATATGCATACATACATGCATACACATATACACACACACATACACATGCATACACACACATATGCATACATACATGCATACATACATGCATACACATACACACATAGACACATACACACACATAGATACATACATACACATAAACACATACACACTCATAGACACACATACATACACATAGACACACACACACATATACACACACACACACAAACACACATAGACACATACACACATAATGATGCATACACACACATACACGCATACAAACACATGTACATACACATACACACATACACACATATATGCATACACACACATATATGCATACACACACATAGAGAGAACATACTCACACATACACATACATGTATATATATACATACATAATGCATATGCATATGCATACATACATACATACATACATGCATGCATACATACACATACATAATGCATACACACACATACACACATATGCATACATACATGCATACACATACACACATAGACACATACACACACATAGACACATACACACACATAAACACATACACACTCATAGATGCAGACACATACACATAGACACACACACATACACACACACACACACATAGACACATACACACATAATGAAGCATACACACACATACATATGCATACACACATACACACACATACATGCACATACATACACACACATGCACACATACACATACTTAATGCATACACACATACATATGTACACGTATATATATATATATATATATATATATATATATATATATATATATATATATATATATATATATATATATATATATATATATATATATATATATATATATATATATATATATATATATATATATATATATATATATATATTGATTTCTAACCATTTTGTTTTATATGTTAGGTATTATGGATCCGAGTAGAGAGAGAAAGGCTAAACTCACTCTCATAAAAAGGTGTTATGAGAGCAAGAGTTCCGTCTGATACTCTAAGGGCCATAATGCGTGATTACTCAGAGATGTCTGATGAGGATCTGGAGTATACGATGCAAATGCTTACCTAGCGATCAGACGAGGGATCTTCTGCAGCTCCACATGCAGGAAGAGAGCTATCTGCTCATAGGTATGTTTCTTTTTCATAAACTTTTTTAATGATATTATAGCACATATTTTTATTTATTTTTATCTATCTACTTTCAGGACACCTATACCACCTCCAACACGTGATAGTAGAGCAGAGTTGCCTATGAGGACATGCATAGGCACCTTAGGACTAAAGTGTGATATAGAGCCAGAGGGGAACATTGTGTACATAGGGAATGGTTGGAGTTCAAGAGAAGGATGTGGGCACTATGCGACTCTTACCTGCACTTTGTCCACTTACCGTGGAAGTAAGTAACAATTTTACATATAAATTGAACTAAATATCTTATGTTTTATTTACATTATGTTTTTTTTTTGTAGTGAGCATGATGAGAGGGATAAAAAATACGTACTTAGTTCACTTGAGATAAAGTTTGGGAGAGGATGGTCGCTTAAGTGGTGTCTAAAAGAGATGCGGACACTTATGGCTCATCATCGCGATAATGCACGTTATGCACTGCTTTTATGTATATATATATACATATGGATATGAGTATGTGTGTTTATGCATGTATGTATGTATATGAGAGAGAGAGAGAAAGAAAAAAAAAAGAGTGAGACTAGAGGTATAAATACACGCATACACACACATATACATCATACATGCACATTTACACACATATACATACACATGCACATTTAGACATACACACACATACATCCACATTTTTACACACACATATACATGCATGCAGTTACACACATATAATGAATACACATAGACACATACACATACTCACATACACGTACACATACTCACATACACATACACATGCATAATCATATGTACACACACATAGACTCATATAATCATATACACATGCATATATACACACACAACACATGCATATGCACATATAGATACACGTACATACACAGCACATGCATACGCAAAAATAAATAAATAATAAATAAATCCTATTTCAAAAATCCTAAATTGAAAACACTAATTTCGATATTAGGGTTTTAAAACCCCTAATTTAAAAACTCTAATTCAACCTTTTAGCCATATGTTTGAAGTATATGTACACATTGCATGTATTCCTCCGACGTCCTACTAGAGAGATGTCTCTCCTCCCAACCTTATGCCTCTATATATAGCTACTCGAATCAACGAGGATCATAATATATATAAAGATATATACAGATCATGTAGATAGGATACATAAATATAAAATGAAGTAGTTATATTATGCATCACACATACATGCCTAAATGCACACATAAATATATATATATACATACTAACATATTTACATGTACACATTTACACATAGACATATATACATATATACATTTACACATCACATATACATGCCTACATGCACACATAAACATATATATACATGCATACATATTTAGATGTACATATTTACACATAGACACATATACATATATACATGTACACAATTATAAACAGTTGCATATATTACATGAATATATACACATATGCATATTTAACACATGTATACATATATCACACACATGTAAACACATACATATACATGAAATACATATATATGCATACTAACATATGTATACATATAATACACATGAATACACACACATATGCATACATACATGATAAAAATTTGCTCCTCGAAGATAAAGCTATATATAAAATAATTAGGCATACCCTCGAGCTTCATGTTCTAACTTAGAAGAACATGATTTCATCTCTCTAGTAGGATTCATCATTATTCAAGTTAATAAAAAAATCTATTATCTGATATACATTCAGAAGCTTCAAGTTATTGATTGATAACTAGAGTAGAATTTACTATCTAATCTGCTCATATGTTTTCATTTTTGCCATCATTTTGGTAAGACATCAATATAGTCTCATCTTCATTATCTATTACATGAAGACTCTTTTTGCTTCAGCTTGCATCCGCGAACGCCGATCACACAGAGATTCTTCCTTGCGTTCAACCACCCGACCGCCGAGCTTCTCCTTAGATCCAGATGAGATAATCTCCTGATCTTACTTAGATACTCTCTCATATATGAGATCCTCTTAGTCTCTTCTACCATAGGATATTACTCCCATTAGATGCCATGTGGCATGACTGCCACCTCACCCAAGAGGATATACATCCATCATATGACATTTCCTTCCCCTTGAAAGCATTTTCGTCCTCGAAAATGTAGTTGAAATGTCCGTATTGGTAGAAGCAAGTGCTCGGACGCCCCTGAACCCCATGCACTCTATGTACATGGTCATCTCTGTGTGTTGTTTCCCCATATCCTTCCCCTTAAGAAGCCTCATATGAGATCATCTCAAAGGTGGGAAACCGTCTAAATGGTGCCTACTATCTCCCATGTACACTTCACCTCCAAACTATCACTCCCATAACATACTACATCATCCAAATGACCTAAGTCCATATGATGTATCCTCTATGGAGTAATAATATGAAAAGAAAGTGTAAAGTGCCAAACTTATAAGTTTGACCGTGCCATAATGGAGATATTAAACCATAGAATCCTATGAAATATAGAACAAAGTCCCAAAACAAGTGACTCCAAACCCATCTAAGACTAAATGATAGATTTCCCTCATAACACTCCAGGTCTTCCTAACCTTGAGTGTAATCACAAGTAATAGTTTAACTTAACTATCTTGTGAACTATGCAAATCCATCATCTAGCTCATGGTAGTAAAATGCAATCTCTACATTTCACCAACCAAGAAGTCTGTGGTTTTCCATCCATTACCTGTGGACTAAGTTCTATTGGAAGAACATCTATTGGCACTTGTGCAAACTCTAATATTTCTCTTCCCTGTAGTTTGCCATATAAATGCAAAAAGCATTCCCTTTGAGATTCAGATAATCCGTAAGTACCCATCCTTCTAATTGATGTTTACTCATCATACTCATGATGTAACACCAACTAAGAATTTGGTACCCTAATAGGTTAGATATATCCCTATCTCCTGGAAACTCAAAAGAGAAGTATCATCAATCTATTCCCAGTCTCACTAATGTCAATAACTAGATTATCTCATCTAGTCAAGGACCATCACTGGAAATAAACATAACTACTTTTCTCTAGAGTCTACAAGTGAGAATCAATCTAACCATCATGATTAACTGATCTCCGTCTTGTCTTGGATAGAAAAGTGCCACTCCTATCTAGACAATCTAAATGAGAAAGTGAAACTCTCTCTCTCTCTCTATAATCTCCTCTAAGAAAAAGAGTTCTGGTAGTGGAATCTATTCCACTTTCCCTTTCCCTTTGGAAGAGGTTCCTTTGAATCCAATTACTATACTCATCCATAAGTGAGAACATGCACATAAGTTCTCCATGTTTTTTTTTTTCTTCTAAAATAGTGGAGAAAGAAACTCCCATGTGAAGGAAAATTATACTGGAAAGTAGAGAAATTGAATTCCTTCTGAAATAAAGACTAAGAGATGTTTTCAAACACCTCTTCTCTATAAAGGAAAACCTACTGTATTCTTCTGCTATGAAGAAATTATGTTTTCCTTTCCTTGTTTCTCTTTCAAAGAATAGGAGCTAAAGTGAGACCTCTCATGAATCTCAGAACTGATTCCCACTTTCTCCTTTCCTTGAAAGAGAAACTCATGAATTTATTTAGTCCTCTCTTCCATAACTAATGCATAATCCCTCATCACATATTCCTATGAAGATGGAGAACAGATCTCCGCTAACTAATGAAGGTGTATGTAGTGAAGAGTGGAGAAAATAAATTCCTAATAAGGGCCAAAGCCCTCTACTAAAATGGTCAGCAATGATGTGACATGATACCGTAAACATATGTGTATCCATAGTAAAGAAGTATCTCTGCCAACCATCCTCTATGCATGGATCTTTTCAATCCATTCAAACTAATGGAATTATCCTTCCTGAAAAACTCAAAATGAGTATGTGATACCAACGGTGATAAAATCACCTATCACATTCTCTAGTGGAAGAATAAATCTTCCCTATATTATGAAGGATAACTCCCAATCCTAATAGGAGATGTCTACTAAGAGCTCTCCTCTAATCTAGTGAGACATGACGCCATGAATGATGAGTCCTTTTCTTCCTGGCCATAGAAGAAGAGTGCTCAAAGGGAAGTCGTTTCCACCGTCCCATACCAGTGGAACCTTCTTCCCATTCATGTTGTCATACCTACACTAAACCGAATATATATTCCATACATATGTAATGGAATATGAAGGTGGACTCTAATGAATCCCATACGCTAGAATCATATCAGTGGACTGAAATGAGTCCCATGTCCTTGAACTAGTTAGTTTGGTTCTAGTCAACAATGTGACAATGGATATCCCTTTTGTTCCAAACCAACTTGTTCCTAGATACCAAGACTAAGTCTAAGTACCTCTCTGTAGATCCTGATATACATATATATGTATTGGGTACCCCAATTATTCCTGAGTAAAGGATCTATGCTCTACACCATAGAGCTAGTGCCATGCCTATGACCTTCCTAAGCATCACTCGAATCACATAAACATCTGTCGATGCTACTCATGAAACCCATTTTTATGATCCCATCTATTTGGTTTCCTTAGTAGTGTAGCAAAAATGCTTCACTACTTGATCAAGTGATGTGCATGAGTGAAACTAGTCACTCTTTGGGTATTCATCATGATACCCCATAGTCTCCTAATTCTACTCTGAGACTTTTGTGAAGATAAATAAATCTTCACTCGCTTGGAGATTGTCCTAAATGTATCTCCCGAGCCTGAATGCAACTTCCTGAACCTATAGGATTGCTTGTGCACATTACTAATGGTGAAGGTGTAGCTCCTTCCGTTAGCAATCCTATGGTCTAAATCCATAAGGATTATGTATAGGGATCCTGCTACTACCGAAGTTGCCTTATATATAATACTCTGATGGTCCTAAGTCATCAAATACATGCGTAGAAGCATGTGTATACCTTATTGACGTTTGCAGAACAGGCATGTTACCATGCCATATCATTCTTACCTAAAGGCAAGTGCGTATATAACGCCATGAGGTGGGAAATTTTTGGATAGCATTTCCCCAGGAAATGGAATTCCAAAAAAAATTAAACCATAGCTCAGTGGCACTCAGGCCACCCAAAAACATAGGGCTTGACAGGCCCATGGCATGCACGCCATAAACTTATATATGGATTCCATGACCTGCAAAAACACAAAAATATTTGCTAGCAACCATTCCCAGTGTTGCATAGCCATATGGTTTCTGTAATCTTCTTTCCTGCAAACAATCAAAAAGTATACTTCCTGCATGTTGATCCATACTTTTAAGAGCTTAAACAATGATCAACACGATGTATGCAATCCCATTCATGCATGTAGATACAGAACATGCCATCACATAAATAAAATGCCAGAAAGCATAAAATATACGTCCCTGAGTAGTCTGATTTTGGAATTGCATGCATCCAATCGCTCTCGACAAGCTTCGAGACCTCTGCACCTTCCTCCTCAGGTCCTAACATACACTTTGAAGTGTCCGAAAATATCGGAGCACTCCTCAAGCATAAAGCATGGTCAGGTGATTACAAAAATAATGCAAATTAGTCAAAAAATGCCTTAGTAATCCTTCTTTAGACCTGCAAAACCCACTTTAGGACCTGCAAATTTTCATAAACTGAAATATAAAGCATGTGCAAATAGGTCTAAGTGAAATTACTCAAATCGCCTTCCCGGTTTGAAAAATATGGCTCCCGGAAGCTCTTAGCAAGCTTTTAATCCACTCTAAATGCGAATTTCTCTTGGATTATATACAATAATCCATGGGAAACCTCTAAATGATCTTTTTTCTTACTCCGAGAAGTGGAGTTTGGCAAAAGATTAATTTCTGAAATTTTTCAAAAAGTGCGGGAAGGGGGTCTTTGAGGAAGTAAAATTCCTCCTTTACTTATCATTTTGATGAATCTAATGATTCGCCTAAGAAGTCTATACACCATACTCTCAGTAAATATGCCTTTTCCGATCCATCCGTAGCTATAGCACCTATTTTGTCCCTCTTCCAAAATGGGAATTCCTCAAATTTAGGTGCTGAAATTTTTTGTCAAACTGTGATGGAAGGGGGTTTTGTGGAGCTTCAAACTCCCATCAAACTGAGGTATCTTTTGGATTTCTTGATCTTGCATGGAAGTCAATATGCTAGACTATAGGTGTGCATGGTTTTTTCCATAAATCTATGAAAAATACCTCTTCTTTTTCCCTTCCCAAAATGGCATAAAAATACCTCTATTTTTATGCAAAAATCATAAAAATAGAGTATTTTAGAGATACTCTAAACTTGGCCTTCTTGTATTTGGAGGGAATCTTTGACCCCAAATGAGAGCATATACCTCATACTCTCCATACATGTGATTTCCCTCCAAAATCTTGGCCCCCTAATGCTTCATCATCATTTTCAAAAATGAAAATTCTTACAGGAATTCAAAAAATACTCAAACCTGGAAGTCGAAGCCATAACTCCTTTTTGCTAAATGACGTAGGATATCATAGAGGAGAGCATCATCTTCTCTTGTTACTTCTCCTTGCCTTACTTCACGTAGATGACACTGTCTTTATCTTCAACCCATGTAGACTTCCAAGGGAGAACATTCATGGACCCAAGCACGTGATCTTGGACTCCTTTTGCCTTAATCATGTAGTCTATTCACTTGAATGCATCAGGCGAGGCCATGTAATGTAAATGGAGTGCTAAGAAGAGATCCAAGAAAAACACTCCCTCATGAACAACCCGTGCTTGCTTCAAAAGCTTGGTAATTTCTTCTCTTCCAAAGCATAGCTTTAATAAGTTCTTTTGATGCTATCTCAAAGAGATATATCCCACGGCATCAAAAGTACACTTGCTTCTCCAAAAAAAAAAACCTTTGATCACTTCACGAAGCTCCCGTGGGTTCTTGTAAGTGCAGAGAAGCACTGAACTAGGAGCGTTGAAGACAAGACTAAACCATCCCAAAGCAATGGTGACTTGGTTAAGCCATGTGCCTTCAAACCTGGTGGCATGGGTTCGAATCCCATCTGTTGCACTCGCGGAAGCGCCTGGGAACACCGCTCTGATACCAATATTACATGAAGACTCTTTTTGCTTCAGCTTGCGTCCGTGAACGCCGATCACACAGAGATTCTTCCTTGCGTTCAACCACCCGACCGCCGAGCTTCTCCTTAGATCCAGATGAGATAATCTCCTGATCTTACTTAGATACTCTCTCATATATGAGATCCTCTTAGTCTCTTCTACCATAGGATATTACTCCCATTAGATGCCATGTGGCATGGCTGCCACCTCACCCAAGAGGATATACATCCATCATATGACATTATCCTTATTGATTTCATTTATTTCTTCTATTGTTAAATCTATGTTCTCATGAATCACATCATCTATTGATGGATTAATATCTATTTTTGGTAATTCCTCTTCCTCATCAGTAGAATCAGCATGTAGAGAATTATCCTCTTCATCAAAAAGATTAGTATCACTATCACATATAATGATTCTAATTTCTATTTCAGATGTTGATGTATCTGTATCTAATGCTGAATCATCAAGAGGAATTTCTTCGATCTCTTTAACAATAAACTGTTCAAACAATGACCTACCTCTAGGTTGCACATGAATGACTTGCCACCAAGGATGAGCATCTGGGCTTTTATAAAAAATGCTTGTTCAATATGCCTAGGAATAATATATGGTTCTTTAGTAGATCGCATTATCTTGGAAGAATCAATTGCCCAAAACCCAGATAATTCCTTTCTTAATGTGGAATTACTACCTTTATACTCCGCTCCAAACCAGCCAACCTTCAATATGACCTATCAAAATATATAACAACAAAAACCCATTATTAGGTGCTTAAAAAAATAACTAACTCTATAAAAAAAATATAAACTTTTTTCTACCTGTTTGAATGTACGAAATGAAATTTCGTAGATACCAACAATAGTTCCTACGTAACCAAGTTCGCTATCTATAAGGTTCGTGTCTTTTGAGCTAGCACGTGATAGTTGCTTGAAAGAAGCAACAATACTAGAATCCTCTGTTTTACGTAAAGAATCAATGACTTTGATTCTAATATGCTGTCCAAAAGCCCACATATTAGTGAACATTCGAGCCTGTAAAATAAATTCAATTAGTAAATAGAAACTAACATACATATATGAAAAAAATAAAATATTATTTTAATAAAATTACCTTTCGTTCACAACCTATCATTAACTGTCTTTGCTCATCTGAAATTTCTTCATTATTTGCGTTGGCGCGTTGCAAACGACTATATAGCCAATCCGTGAAAGAAGATACATCTGTAATCTCATTATTATCAAGATTACATCTAAATCTTTTGTTTTTTCACCTTTTACTTCGGAGATTTTGAAGTTCCTCGTACTCGCTAAGGAATGCTTGCATGCATTCGCTATTATATGCTACAAAAGTAGAAACATCATTTTTTTCTTGAAATGTAAATAAGAATGGAACCCCCTTACCTGATAATACCTCATCTGCTATTTTTGAAGAAGACTCATTGGTCCATGCATGTGGAGTTTCTTCATGAACTCTTTCAAGGTACTCACTAACGTAATACATGCACTCTTCAAGCATCCAACCCTTTGCCATGGATCCTTCTGGTTTCGCTCTTTGTCGCACATAAACTTTTAATACTCCCATAAATCGCTGGACCCAAAACATCCATCAAGTGTTGACAACACCTGCAATATCTAATTCCTCTACAAGATGGACTAATAAATGAACCTGAATATCAAAAATTGAAGTAGGAAGTTCTTTCTCCATCAAGCACACTAGCTCTTTGCATTCACGTTTTTTTTGTGGGATTGAGTTTTTGTCAATCTCTTTGGATGTAATCCACCTATACATATCATAAAAACAATTATAAAGAAGTTAATTAAAAAATAAAAGATATCCAATATTCATACATATTAAATATAAAAGTATCATAATTACCTTATAAGTGATCCAAGATGATAGATCACATCTCGTACTCCTTTCGTTGTACATCCATCGATAACCAAAGGTAAAATATGTTTCAAAAAGTTATGCCAGTCATGGGTCTTTAACCCAGATAAGCTCTTATCATCCATAGTAAACATGTTTTGAAAAGATGCTCCATATCCTGTAGGAGTCTTAATCAATTGAATTCTATTGTTGATAGTCTGTATCTCTTTTGTTGTAAGTACCCAAGGAGCAGGTGCATAAGTCATTTCTTGTCGATGTCTATCAAAAACTGGCCATAACTTTGGTTTAGATTTTTGATCTTTCAAATCATTCCTTGATGCTGCGGTATCTTTTAATCCAAGAAGATGCTGCATAGTGAATAACCAATATTTTTGAATATATGCATAGGATCAAGAAGATGACATACTTTTAACTCTTTCCAATACTCCAAAGAATACCATATTGATATGTTCTCTGCGAGTGACAATTTTCCTTTACCTCTGTTCACATACTCATTATCTGAATCATCACTGAAGATTTCTGCTTCTGGATCTATCAGAGGTCCATCTGTCCATTTTTTATACCAATCCATAGGCGTCATAGGTTTTGGACACTGACATGTTTCAAGATTTCCATTAAAATGTATCGCTTCTCTTTTAGATCTTAATGGATGATCATCAGGCAAGAATTGTCGATGTCGAAGATAAATATTTTTGTTGAGATTCTTACTATAGATTGATCTCAACCAATCACCACAATATGGACAAGATTTATAACCCTTAGTAGATATTCCTGCATCATGGAAAATGATAAAAATATTATTAGATTAAATCATATTTATTTACATGCATATTGAATAAAAAAATTACATCAATACCTGAACAAACACCATATCCTGGAAAATCGTGAATAGTCCAAGCCACAATACCACAAACCGTAATATGTCTTTCATTGATGCTTTTCGATACATCAATGACATTAATACCTCTCCATAACTCTTGAAGATCGTCAATGAGAGGAGCAAGATATATATTCATATCTTTAACTTGTCTTTTGCCTGGGATTAAAAGTGAAAGCATTAAATGTTCCTTTTTAATGCTAAGATATGGCGAAAGATTATAGTTTATAACTACCACTGGCCATGTTGACCATTTACTGGATTTCATGGAGAATGGATTAACTCCATCTAATGCAACTCCTAACTTTAGATTCTGTGGATTTTCTGCAAATTCAGGGCATGTAGAATCAATATGCTGAAAAGCAACACTATCATGAGGAATTGTGATTATTCCATCAGTACTTTTGTGATCATGTCCCCAAGACAAAAGCTTTGATAATTCGGGGCTTTGAAACATCTGTCTAATCCGTGGAGCCAATGGAAAGTATCTCAATATCTTTTTTGGGATTTTACCTTCTTTGCCCTTATATCGAGGAGATTGACATTTGAGACATGTCAAAGAGTATGCATATTCACCTCTATATAAAATACAATCGTTAGGACATGCATGTATACATTGATAATCTATACCAAGATTGTTGATTATCTTCTTCATTTCATCATGTGAGGTACGAAGAATATTCTGACTTGGTTAAAACTTTTCATATAATAACCTGTAAGTTTATCAAAAAAAGATATATTGAAAAAAGTAAATAAATAAATATACGTATATATACGCATATAATTTTATATATGTGTATGCTTATGTGCATCTTTCAAAATATGTGTGCAAAATTTGATTGTTTTGGATGGCAGGATACGATTGTTTGTTTTGAAGGATATGAAGTATGTACCTTCATTGAATGATTTGTCGATTCTATCATATGTTCAGTTTGAAAGTGTGAGAAGTGGGTTTATAATTGCTATTCAAAGAATTTGGCACTGTTTATAGGCCATACGATGGTGACCTGGATGAATCGCATGCACAGAGGTTACTCAAGATAGAGCAACCTGATTATAAGGGACTAGTACCTGCAGGATTCCTAGGGTATGCAGTAAACCTCTTGCATGTCAATGATGAGCATCTGAACTTTAGGATACAAAGTGAAAATCATGGTGGCTTGAGAGGATCACTTTTATACAGCTTGTTCAAAGAACTTCAGGTTTATGACACTGAAGTTTTTTGAACAAGCTATATAAAAGTGATCCTCTCAAGCCACCATGACTTCCACTTTGTATCTTAAAGTTCAGATGCTCA
The DNA here is from genome assembly GCA_020310875.1 of Ceratopteris richardii. NCBI lineage: Eukaryota > Viridiplantae > Streptophyta > Polypodiopsida > Polypodiales > Pteridaceae > Ceratopteris > Ceratopteris richardii. The sequence goes on from CM035437.1 coordinate 88,028,513, forward strand.
TCATTGACATGCAAGAGGTTTACTGCATACCCTAGGAATCCTGCTAGCACTAGTCCATTATAATCAAATTGCTCTATCTTGAGTAACCTCTGTGCATGCGATCCATCCAGGTCACGTACCATTGTATGGCCTATAAACAGTGCCAAAATCTTTGAATAGCAATTATAAATCCATTTCTCACACTTTCAAACTGAACATATGATAGAATCGAGAAATCGTTCAATGAAGGTACATACTTCATATCCTCCAAAACAAAAAATCGTATCCTGCCATCCAAACAATCAAATTTTACGCGAATATTTTGAAAGATGCATTAATAGTTTTAAAAGATGCGCGGACAAAAAGTGTCCATTGAATTTAAGTTCTTGTTCTTTACCTTATCTAAAGTAAGAATAAAAACCTGCATATATATATATATATATATATATATATATATATATATATATATATATATATATATATATATATATATATATATATATATATATATGCATATATATATATATAGATAGAAAATTGAAAACAATACCTTAATAGTGTCAAAACAGATACATTACTCCATCCAAAACGATTTTGAAGGTTGAGAATAAGTAAGCTCGCACTTAGTCGTGTCAAACGACTTCCTTCATATACATGCTTTAGACATTTCTCTCGAAGATATTTCTCATTTTTAGAAATATCAATGCTCTCACTATCATTTTGATAACAATTCTCAATAAAATCTGCCATGCCATCATCTTCATCATTGTCACACAAATCTTATTCTTTATCCTCTTTTGAATATAGATCTTTCAACTTTGCATATTGCACAGGATTAGTTTTGCATAGCCTCCTCATGGAAGCTTCTGATAAATGAGGTCTTACTGGTAATTATGAATGCCGTGGAGGAATATCATCAACATCATACGTTGGAATCTACACATATAAATAAAATTCATTAGTATTCCATAAATGAATAAAAAGTAAACTTTAAATAAAAAATTAAGTATATAACTTATTAAATATGGATATAAAATTTTTATTCTCTCTAGCTAAAAGGTGCTTTTGGAGGTCTACGCCATCCATAATTCACTAATAGTTCATCACCAGCATGTAATGTAGTAATAGCATTGACAACTATGTATCTTGATACATCTCTACTCATGTATGGTGATTCATGACTATTTTAACACTCCTCAAATGTGCAATTAGTCCTTGAACTATTATGTAACCCTCGACTACTATTTATTAAACCTGCTATATTTCCATGTGTGTAAGGTCTTCCATGAATATATAATCTTTCATTTTCTGCATGTAAAATCCTTCTACTAGTAAGGGATGCTGCATTCAAGCATATTCCATAAGTACTCATGCTTTGAACATAACGTGAAATTCGATGCCAATCTCCCCATCCATATATAGGACCACAAAATGACATAATGGTGAATTCAGAGTTCGGAGGCACATACAAATCCTCTACAATAAAGAGACCACGACCAGCATTAGTAATAGTGGATGGAGCAATCATATAGCGATTACCCCAAAAGTTGAAAACCTCTCCATCTAAAGGAAGTGGTCCTCTATTCCATCCTCCATATCTTCTTCTATCATATGTTTGTACTAAAGAACGATCACGAGCTGGCAATGGATAATCTCCAGCCATTTCATTCTCTAAACCAGGAGGTAGAGGATTTCTAGAAACCTCTGCTTGTAATTGATGAACAGCAAGTCCATGACGTGTACGAGGTATATTAACATTATGAGAAAAATTATCATCATCATCATCATCGAGCAAGTATTTCTGTATATCAACAATAATTTGATTTTATATATGGTTTTTAAATAAAATAATGATATTAATATATATAAAAAATACATACCCAAGTATTATCACGTTGACTAGGTGATGGTGCACGCTCAAAAGTACCATACTCTACCTCATGTTCAATACATTCCAATCATGGTCTTCGATACGTGCCATAACAAGAGTTACACCAACATATAATATGCTCTTCATAGTAAAATTCATCATTATTCCTATCGAAGGACACATCTGAAGTCGTTACATGGGTAGGAGGTGGTGGAGTACCCTTTGATTGATCAGAATCTGCACATAATAAGAAACAAAAAGAAATATAAGTTATGTATCCATCAAATATATTTAAACTTAAATGTTTGATATGCTTACAGTATAAAGTCGTTGCACGATGAGGAGATGGTGGTGGAGTTCCATCTAATTGATCAGAATCTACAAATAATGGTATTTGATATTAATAATCTGATTATCTACATACACAAAAAATTCACATATATATATATTTACACATACACACATATTCACATATACACATTTACACATACACATTTATTCAACATATACACTACACATTATTGTGGGATAAATGCATGTATTTTGTATGAATGAGTGTATATGCATGCATGCGTGTGTATGTATATATGTGGATATCTATATGTGTGTTTATGTTATATGTATGTATATGTGTATATGTATACATATATATATGTGTATATGTTTGCATGTATATGTGTATGTGGATATGTGTATGTGTATGTGTGTGTATATATTGTCACGAGGAAGGAGATAAGGAAGAGAGCTTACACACACACTCTCACTCTCAAGGAGAAGCATACACACAAATTGAGACAGGGAAGAATGATCTTCTTCTTCTTCTTCTATTACATAAAAGGAATGTACAAGAATGACCTAAAAACAAGAATACAACAAGTGCAATATATAAAGACCAGTACATAAGGAAAAACCTAATGTCTGCGAATGAGTGAGCTGGCAAGAAACAAATGTGCCATCACTCTCGGTAGATAAATCTAATAAAGCTCAATGAAGTCCCTGACATATACCGACATGACCACTATACATGTCAGAGAAACGAAAAACTGGTACGTTTCATCCTGGATCATCACATGTTGATCTTGATATCTCAACACTCCCCCTCAAGCTCAACGCCATATCCTGTAATCCAAGCATCTTCCGAAACTTCTTCAACTTCTCAGCTCCAAGTGCTTTGGTGAAAATATCAGCAACCTGCTCATCTGTTCTAACATAAACAAGATCAATATCACCTGCTAATACCTTCTCTCTAATGAAGTGATAATGTACCTCGATATGCTTTGTTCTAGCATGGAAAATAGGGTTCCATGCTAACTGTATGCTGCTAAGATTATCACAATAGATAGTGATAGGCTTTTGCACTTCCACACCTAAATCTGCAAGTAACATCTCCAACCATGATGCCTCACATGCTGCCATTGCAGCACCTCTATACTCATCCTCTGTACTCGACAAAGCAACAGTGGGTTGCTTCTTACTGCTCCATGTAATAGCTGCACCTCCAAGTGAGAAAAGAAAGCCACTAGTAGATCTTCTATCTGGAGTACTACTAGCCCAATCTGCATCGGTGTATCCATGAACCTGCAAATCTACACTAGCTTCATAAAACAATGCATAATCCAAAGTAGCACTCACATAACATAGAGTGCGCCTCAGAGCATCCAAATGTGGCTTCCTGGGAACCTGCATAAACTGACTTTCAAGTCCAACAGTGTAGCTTAAATCAGGTCTTGTAATTGTAAGATATATAAGACTTCCCACAATTTTCCTGTACATAGTAGCATTTTCCAATGCTTCACCTGATGTAGTATCCAATTTCAAATTTTGATCTAAAGGCATAGAAATTGGCTTACAATCAGCCATACCATACTTTTGCAGCATATTCAAGGCATATTGCCTTTGCGACATCCATATACCTGTTTTTGTATGTATAAACTCAATGCCCAAGAAATAGTGCAACACACCAAGATCTTTCATGTCGAATTCCTGCATAAGAAGTTTCTTTACCTCTTTGATGATTTCTTCATTATTACCACCTAGAATCAGGTCATCAACATAAATAGCCACAATAGTGATGTCATCATCAGCCTTCCTTGCATATAGTGAGTGATCTGCATCACACATAGAAAACCCAATGCTGGTTAAATAATCAGCAATCCTTGCATGCCATGCAAGCGGAGCCTACTTCAGCCCATACAAAACCTTTTGCAACCTGCAAATATATTTTGGATGCTTTGAATCTTCATATCCTTGTGGCTCGTCCATATATACTTCTTCCTGTAACTCACCATGTAGGAAAGCATTCTTCACATCCATCTGATGCAAAGTCCATCCTTTTGCTGTAGCTAATGCAACAAGTGTCCTAACAGTAGACATAGCTACAGGGCTGAATGTTTCCTCATAATCAATGCCATATGTCTGTGCATATCCTTTAGCTACCAATCGTGCTTTATACCTGCTTATGCTACCATTAGCATTATGCTTTACCTTGTAAACCCATTTACAGCCTATGGGTTTCTTTCCTTGCAGCAATGGAACCAGCTTCCATGTATCATTTCCAGAAAGTGCAGCCATCTCCTCATCCATAGCTTTTTCCCAATCTGCATTACCAATTGCATCTTCAAAACAAGAAGGTTCAGCATCTTGTATTACCTTTGTCATGTAGGCACAATGGCGAGCCATGTAACTATCATATGTCAATCGTTGCACTGAATTACGCATCCTGCCATATCTTCTTGGTCCTGGGTCACTTCTCCTTGTATCATCTGCATGTGCCCTTCTTACTCCTGGAGTCTTCACAGAGGGCAATCCAAGTTCCTCATCAAGACTCTTTTCTGAACCGCTTGAATCTCCATCAACTTCTTCAAAATCTACACATGTTATATGACCAGCAAAAGCTTTTCTTTACCTTTCTTGGATGTATTTGATGAATTTTCTGGACTTAAGTTCCCACGTAATCTTCCACTCCATGGATTTGAGTTGGAACTATTGCTTGGTGATGCATCCGGTCCACTCAAAACCTGAGATTCTGCACTTGATTTTTCAGCATTTTCTTTGTCATTTGGTTCAAGACTCAGTCCTTCTTTGGCATCTGCATAGAAGCTTGACATTTCATCAAATACCACATCTCTGCTCACCTTTACTTGTCGTGTGAGTGGGTTATAACATTTATATCCCTTTTGCTCAAGGGAGTATCCAATGAAGACACACTTTTCTGCTTTTGGATCAAGCTTCATCCTCAATTCATATGGGACATGTACATATGCAATACAGCAAAAAACTTTCAGATGTGATAAGTTTGGCTTTTTACCTGTAAACTTCTCTTCAGGTGTAACTTGATGTACAACAGTAGTCAAAGTTCTGTTCATGATGTATACAGCAGTATGCACAGCTTCTGCCCAATAACAATGAGGCATATTCTTCTCAGCCATTAAGGCTCTTGCTATTTCTGCAATATGTTTGTTTTTGCATTTAGCAACACCATTCTGTTGTGGTGTGTACCTGCATGAAAACTGACGCCAAATTCCATGACTTTTTAGAAAACTGCGGAACTCATTTGACATTTATTCACCTCCTCCATCAGATCTTAATGTTTGAATGTACGTCCTTGTCTGCTTTTCCACCATAACTTTAAAATTCTAGAAGTGAGTAAATACCTCGCTCTTCTCTTTCATGAAATATACCCATACTTTGCATATATGGTCATCAATGAAAGTAACATAAAACTTGCAACCACCCATAGATGTGGTCTTTCCTGGACCCCAAACATCTGTATGTACTACTTCTAATACATTCTCACTAACATGCTTGTCATGTGGAAATGATGCTCTTGACTGTTAACCAAATTGATATGTTGCACATACCTTTTGCATTTCAGCAACTTTGAAATTTGGTAGTCCATGGACAATCTCCTTTGACTGCATCAGTTTCAGCCCTTTGCAAGTTTGCATGTCCAATCCGTTTGTGCCATATCTCTATATCTGCAATAACTCCTGCACCTTTTGCAAACATGGTTGCATTCATTTCAGGAATCTTCACATTTAAGGTGAACATCCTACCCACTTTGTTTCCTTTGGCAACCAATCGTCCATCCTGCTTGTACTCTTCTACATATAATCCATCAGCATTGAACCTGACTTGTAATCCCTCGTCAACCATTTGTCCAACAGAAACTAGATTCTTTGTTATATTTGGAACATGCAGCACATCAACGAGATGTTTTACCTTTCCGTCCTCCATAGACAATGCTATGTTTCCTGTATGCTCAATAGGATACGATGTATCATCACCTATTTCAACATATCCAGGAACTGGCATTTTCTGCAAACTACTAAACCATTCTGCATGAATGGTCATGTGATTTGAAGCACCTGAATCAACATACCAGACATTATCATTTGATTTTGAAACACCAGCAGACATCGTATTCATCATGGGATGTTGAACCATAAACAACTTCTCAGAATCATCTACACTTGTGGATGCATAGTTGTTTTGCTGCCTTCTATTATTTTGATTCTTCAACCTGCAATCACGTTCAAAGTGTCCAAGTTTACCACAATTCCAGCATCCTTTACTATCATTACCTGAATCATTTCTTTGGAAATTTCTGCGACCTCTTTGACTCCCCCTGCCTCGAAACTGTCCTCTTCCTCCTGCATGATTCTGTTGTTGACCTTGGTCTTGGTTATTGTTTCTCTTCCACTTCCAAAACCTCTACCTCTGCCTCTTCCTTTGCCAGAGTAGAATACCTGCTCAGAATTGGGCTTTCCTTGGGAGTTTGAATCCTCACCAAGATTCTTTTCTTCAATAATCAGCATAGATACCAAATCAGCAAAATTTGGAATATTTTCCCTAGTCTGTATAGAAGTTGTGAACTGCTTATATGCAGCTCCTAAACCATGAAGGCACACTTCCACCTTATCATCATCATCTACATTCACGCCAAAAGATGCAAGTGACTCACATATGCTTTTGATTCCACCTTACCGACATGCTCTTTTTCTCCAATGTATGCAGCTCGTTCTTGAGTTGCAATTTCCGTGCCTTTGTATTGGTCTCACACAAAGTGACCAAACTGTTCCAAGCCTCTTTTGGAGTCTTGGCATCCTGTATGTGTCCAATCATGCTATCCTGTATGCTAACAGATAGCCAATACATTACCTTTCATGCTCCTTGATTCCATTCCTCATATGCTCTTAACTATTCTGCAGTCCAATTCCTTTCTGGGAACTACAGAGAATTTTCATTCTCTCCTTTGATGTACTTCGAGTAGCCTTTTCCCATCAAGAAATTCATCATTCTGAATCTCCAAGCATGGAAGTTGTTCTTGTCCAGCTTATCCCTCATAAGCTGAGTCATTCCATCTGCGTTTGCGATTTCTGCAACAATTCACAACACCGCAACACACTACAAGCAGCACTTCTGCTTGAACATTGTCGCACTATGACATGACAGTTCGATCTCAGAAAAACACAGTTTTCGTGTATCAACAATACACGGAATCGCTTGAAATTCTCGATCTAGAATATATCAGTGTCGCGGAACGCAACACAAGTTACAATTTCTGAAAGTGACCTAGTTTTTCTGTGGGCCCCACCTTGCGGGCTTGAAACGGAGGTCGAGATGGCTCCTTCACGCCAATTTTTGTAGCAAACGGAGGCCGTTTGTGAAATCACGTTTTCTCCACGCCTTGCCGCGTAGTCTTCAGCGTTCCCTTCTCCACGAGCTCTCTACAGCCACGCTGGCTCTGATACCATGTCACGAGGAAGGAGATAAGGAAGAGAGCTCACACACACTCTCACTCTCAAGGAGAAGCACACACACAAATTGAGACAGGGAAGAATGATCTTCTTCTTCTTCTTCTATTACATAAAAGGAATGTACAAGAATGACCTAAAAACAAGAATACAAGTGCAATATATAAAGACCAGTACATAAGGAAAAACCTAATGTCCGCGAATGAGTGAGCTGGCAAGAAACAAATGTGCCATCAATCTCGGTAGATAAATCTAATAAAGCTCAATGAAGTATCCCTGACATATACCGACATGACCACTATACATGTGAGAGAAACGAAAAACTCGTACGTGTCATCCTGGATCATCACATGTTGAGCTTGATATCTCAACATATATGTGTATGTATTCTGTTTTTTTTTTCTATTTGAGATTAAATTAACAGGAGATATTGTATGGTGGAAAAAAATAAGAGGCGAGCTAACATACCACCTGAGTCGTGGAAATTTTTTCTTTAGACAGCTACATCTTCAAGAATCATTTCCTCAGCAGAAGGTACATAAATTAATAGTTTATATTTATAATTTTTATATATTTTAGTAATTTTTTAGATTTAATTTATGTTATTTTTTCTTGAATAAACAGGCTGCTGTAAAGAAGAGAGTGGAGTCGGGCCACACATCGCACCTAGGCCAAATGGGCCGTAATGGTTTTGTAGCTACATTTGTAAGTATATGTGTCATTGTGAGTATATTTTTTATTTTAGTTAAAATGCAAGTAACTAATGTTTTTTATTTGTTTCATTGCAGCGGAAGGATTATGGCCGATATCCTAAGAAAGATGAGATCGAGTATGCTACACATTTTGGATATCAGCATTTGAGCGAGTATATGCAAGATCATCCTGATGCCTTTGTGAGTATTTTTAAATTTTATATAATTATTTTATTTTTATGAATGGTTTAATTGTTTTATTTATTTATGTTTTTTATATGTCATACAGGAGTATTATGGAGAGACAAATATGGATGAGGTGGAGAGACAGACACAGGAGGGATGATCTCGATCGTCACAGGGTGATCATGACGATGAGGATGAGGAAGATAAGGATGATCATGATATTGCTGATGATGATGATGATGATGATGATTAGGATTTTAGTTGATTATGACATTGGATTATATGTATTTACATTGATATATATATATATATATATATATATATATATATATATATATATATATATATATATATATATATATATATATATATATATATATATATATTTTTTTTTTTTTTTTTTTTCATTCCAGTTATGTTTTGAATTATGTGTATGGTATTAAGTAATGAAGAGTTTTGTTCTATTGATTTTTATTATTGTTTATATTAAGCATGTGTTTTAATACTTTAAATATATAATTCATTCATATGTGTGTACCTAAGTGTATATGTATGTATGTGCATGTGCATGTGTGTGTATATGTATGTATGTGCATGTGCATGTGTAAGTGTATATGTGTGTATGAGTGTGTGCATGTGCATGTGTATGTGTGTTTATATGTATGTGCATGTATATGTGTAACTCTATGTGTATATGTGTGTATGTGCATGTATATGTGTATATGTAGGTATGTGCATGTGTGTGTGCATGTGTATATGTGTTTTAATACTTTTATTATATAATTCATTTATATGTGTGTACCTAAGTGTATGTGTATGTGTGTGTATATGTATGTATGCGCATGTGTATGTGTGTGTATATGTATGTATGTGCATGTGCATGTATAAGTGCATATGTGTGTATGAGTATGTGCATGTGCATGTGTATGTGTGTGTATATGTATATGCATGTATATGTATAACTCTATGTGTATATGTGTGTATGTACATGTATATGTGTATATGTAGGTATGTGCATGTGTGTGTGCATGTGTATATGTGTTTTAATACTTTAATTATATAATTCATTCATATGTGTGTACCTAAGTGTATATGTATGTGTGTGTATATGTATGTATGTGCATGTGTATGTGTGTGTATGTGTATGTATGTGCATGTGCATGTGTAAGTGTATAAGTGTGTATGAGTATGTGCATGTGCATGTGTAAGTGTATATGCGTGTATGAGTATGTGCATGTGCATGTGTAAGTATATATGTGTGTATGAGTATGTGCATGTGCATGTGTAAGTGTATATGTGTGTATGAGTGTGTGCATGTATATGTGCATGTGTATATGTGTGTATATGTATGTGCATGTATATGCGTAACTCTATGTGTTTTATGTGTGTATGTGCATGTATATGTGTATATGTAGGTATGTGCATGTGTGTGTGCACGTGTATATGTGTGTACGTATGTGCATATATATGTGTATATATGTGTATAATGTATGTATATGCATGTGTATATGTATGAAACATGCATGTCTATGTGGATGCATTTCCACTTGCATCCATGTGCATGCATTTGAATGTGCATGCATGTGAATGTGCATATACATGTATTTGCGTATATGTTAATGTATATATATATATATATATATATATATATATATATATATATATATATATATATATATATATATATATGCAATAATGCATGCATGTAAATATTTTTATGTGGTTGTAGAAATGTTTGTGCATATGCATGTGTATATATGTGTATGTGTAAGTGTATGTGCACATGTATCTGTGTGTATATATGTGTGTGTATGTGCATGTGTATATGTGTGAAAGTGCATCTTCATCATGTATAAGTGTATAAGTGCATATCAATAAGTGTGAGTATGCTATCTAATGAAAATAACACAATTCAAATGATATACAAAGAAATTGTACTTACAATAGTTATCCATACTTTTTGCTTGGTTAGCTTCTTGAATAACCAGAAATAAAGAGAGAGAGAGAGAAAGAGATAATTCAAAGAGAGAAAGATGTGGAAAGAGAGAAATAGAGACAGAGGGAGACAATAAGAGAGAGCTTAGGCAAAACAACAATTCTACATATACTTGCTTCAGCTCGTAAGCACAGTGCAATTGCAAACATTGGAGAGCTCTTCGATCGGATGTGTGAAAATGTCGATCGAAGAGCCTCCAATGTTTTAATTTTTGTCCGTCAACTAACTGTCGTGTAAACGATGCTAGCCATCGTCGCATAAGCGACATGCTTTTAGTGTCGCTTATGCGACGGCAAACATCATCGCTCATGCGATGTAAAAGAGCATCGCTTATGCGACGCTTTTAAATGCATCATGTTAGCGACGTTGTATGGGAGCATCGCACCCCGTTGCGCCACAAGTCACAAAAAACATCGTTCACTTCGTTGTTTAATCGACGGTCCGCGCGTGACGCTAATTACGATGCATGTTGCAATTTTATAGCAATGAAATTCTGTCGCCTTAACCGTCGCTATACGCCCGTATTCCTTGTAGTGTTAGATAGCTAGATAAATATCAAGCTAGATAGATAGTTGGATACTTATTTAGCTAGATAGGTAGATAGTTGGATAGCTTTTTAAATATTGGATACCTATTTAGCTTCATAGGTGGATAGTTGGATAACTATTAGCACCTCAGATATTCATCTACCTAATCACAAACGTGTAGTTGATAAAGAGGTTCCTCTTTCTATCCACATGGCTATGGTTTTTCAGTTTGAATCTAGGCTAGGTTTTGGCTTTCACTTGGATGACATCCCCCAAAGGGATCTTCCTCCATGGTTTGATCCAAATACTCATCCAAATCAAGTTCTTCCTTCGAATAGTGATCTTTCAAAGCAAGTTCCTCTATCAACTAATGACCATGTTGTTTGTTCAAAAAAGGATCATCTGCAAAATCCAACTTTTGATCCTAATTAGAGTCCAAACAGAGATCCTCTTCAAACAAATCCTACAAATGAAACAGAAAAACTAGCGGAAGCTAGCCTTAGTTTTTGGCATTTCCGAATCCCCAACAAAAGTTGTAGGTGTTGATGTACAAGAAGATGCCATTTTAGCATAGTTTGTGGAAAATGCAAAAAGAAATTTTTAAGCACTTGTGAAATGCTTCATACTATATACGATGTACATATTTAATAGCTCAATAGTGTTATTGATTGAAACGATGTTTGGCTATATGTTGGATAGAGAAAGAAGTTACATGCACAACTGTCGCAAATGATAATGCTCCATCCTTATCAAATCAATGTCAGGCTGCAATAGAATTTGAGAAAAAACTTGGGAATACATAAAGTTTCTCGCATGGGACATTGTCACATACAAAATACCACTCTTTCATGTAAACAAATCTTCTTTTGGTATTATATGGAAAAAGACGTTGGGTTCCACAATCTGACATTTGGCTATAAATCAAGCTCAATTTGGAAATACTTTGAATTTTTAATGTCATAATAGACATTAGGAATGCATTTCTATGAATTTTGCAATCCTTTCTCTCATGATGTCTTTTCACAATGATACGATTCGGATAATAGTAAATAGTTTCGAAGTGAGAAAATTGATTTCTAGCAATTTAGTACTAGAATTCACCCTCTTATAGCACGTATTGTAATGTCATTGATTGTAAGTTGTAACTGTTGGAACAAGAAGCTTGCATTATGCTTAAGGAGGATATTTTATACATCAAATCCATCAATTGAATGATGCCACATATACTCCTTGAAGAGTTTCATTTGCATTCATTTATTGTATTGAGTGACTAACCACATACGATCACTTTCTTATGTAAGTTGCAAAGCATTTACCTTTGTAAAATGGAAAATTAAACTGCCTAAAAGCAATGATTTAGAACTGGTTGGGATTCATTCTCAATCAATCAATCAATCAAAAAGTAGATTCCAATCAATCTAAACTAAGAAACCTGCCTAATTTTGAATTCAAATCCATGAAGAAAAGAGCAAGGCATATCCTCAAGAGTCTATATAACGACTCCATAACATCTATACATTAAGTAGATTGTTGATTTGAACCAATACATATACTCTTTGATCATTGATTGGTTCCATTTTTGTTCTCTACTCCTTCTTTAGATTCAGCCAAATTGCAAAGATTGTTGCTCTCTCTATAGAGCTCCACATCTAGTGATTAAGCACTCAATGGAAAGGTGGTATTGTCTTGTTTATTTCTACACATTCTCAAGTCATTTTTTTCATTAGGTTCAGAGAAGTTTTAGTTTCTGAGTCTCGGAGTCATTCTCTACACATCTTTGAAAAATGAGGATGACACCAATTCACTATTAAGGTGATTGCTCCTTCAATAGTTGTTATAAATTAAGGATTTGATGTATTTTAGCAAGACAACCCTATGTAGTAGACTCTATTATTAGGAATTTTTCCAATTGTTACTATGGCTACTGCTCTTAGTGTTTGAAGTCAAAACTTCCATCCATTTTTAGAAGGTTTTTGTGAGCTAGTCAAGGTGCAAGTTATCTGTTTTGCATCAACTTGTTGTTGTTGATGTTCCAAAGTATCTATTGGGTTTTACTGCACTAACCACAAGCCTAAAAGGTCTAATTTACATATACAAAGAGTAAGGGCTGCTCCTATGCTAGTTTTTTGGACCAACATCACCATTCGCAACTCAACTTTCCAAGCCTTTCCGAGCTTCTCCAACTTTTCTTTTAGTGGTATTAGAGCAACTTCAAGATGGGAGATGTATTTCTATCAATGATTGAGAATCTTGATAGACACATATATAATGCTTGGAAAATTATAATGGAGGCTTATTTGCAAGGAAGAAATCTATATGGGATTGTATCAACTGATGAAGTACCAAGATCCAAAGGAGGACCTACTCAAGAGGAAATAGATACGCTCACACTTTGGTGTGCAAGGGATGCTCAAGCAAGGTCATACATACTCAACTATATCTCTAATTTTCTATTACCACATATCAGAGGATGCAAGACATCCCAAGATACTTGGGATGCCCTAGAGACTTTCTTTTCTACTAGTACAAAGGAAAAGAAGAACCATCTTTGGAATGAGTTCAACTAGATGAAGAAGACTCCAAAACAAACCATCATTGAGTTTGTTACAAAGGTCAAGAAGGTTTCTGATCAATCGGCACCCATTGGAGAGCTGGTTGAAGATGATGCCATCATGAGGCAAATTCTCAATGGGATTAGATATGACAAGCAATGGAAATCTTTCACCATAGCCTATGATATCATCATGGATGTGCAAACTCTAGAATTTAGCATCTTTCTTGGACAAACCTTCAATATGTGAGGAGATGGTTGGGTACAGTTCAGAGATGAGCTAGTGTTGCACAAAACTGGATCTACATCTGTCAATTTAACTCTAATGATTCTAAGAAGACTCCTTTGTCTTCTCAATAATGCATTTAAACCTACTATGTGCTTCGAAACCTCATTCCCAACATTTGTACCAAAAGAGATAACTTGCATGCACTAGGAGTGTGATGAAACCTTCTATTTTGGGAATGTAGGTGCTTAGTGTTTTGCTCAGAGTTCACAAGCTAGTATGAATTGAATAGAGAGATCTTTCACACGTCTAAATCTATTGTATAGCTAGCTAAAACAAGTTATTTCATGAATTTAGAGGCACTATACACTAAGCAATGAGTTTAGCAACTCAGGGGGGGAGGGGTCATCTGGACATTTGAGGAGCAAGATGATAGTCGACTTCATCAGTACATATTGTTGGAACATCAAGCTTACACTATGCTTGAGGTGGATTTGATTTACATCAAAGGCTATCGTGTCAAAAGAAAATCCGTTGGAGAGTTCTTTTCTTATGCTCATTTATTGTTTTTTTCTTTTGAGAGATTTTTGATGGTTCATTTACCATTGTAAAAGCCTTGACCTTTATACATGTAAAGGTAGAAAGATAAAGCTAAAGTCCCACGAATTTGTGGTGCTTGAAGTTTCATTCAATCAAGCAATCAAATCACCTAAAAGTAGATCAAACTAGATCTTCACTTTTTCCTAGATTGTAGGAAAGTGAATTGATTCCCTCCAACAACCATTCGCACCTTCATTTGAATTCAAACTTCACTTGTCAAAGTCGTGGAACACTCCTAGAGTCCATATAAAGATTTTAAATTGCTTTTACAATACATGGAAGCAACATACATACACTTGTGACCATCATTGTCTTGCTCCTTCAATTCTCTACATCGTCTTCTTCACCAAAAGTAATCTTGCAGAGGTTGTTGCTCTCTCTCTAGAGATCTAACTTGAGTGCAAGATGGCTCATTGAAAAGGTATGAGTGTTTAGTGTATTCCTACTCATTTTAATACCATTTTGTTTCCTAAATTGGGAGAAATCTGAGTTTTTCTATCTCGGGGTCAATCTCTGTGTATTCCTGAAAAATAGAAGTACCACTGGTGAATGTATCATTCACTCCTGTAGCATATTTTGCTTATTCCTTATACTTTTGTGCATTCTATACACTCAAACCTATGTGTATCACTCCCATAAAAGGAGTGTTTCTAATTGTAATCACGCTGGTCGCTATGGGCATTTGAAGTTCATTGTCTCTTCCATAGATAGTAAGATTTTTGAGCTAGTCGACCCACGAACCTATCTGTTTTGTATCGACTCATTCTCCTTGATTCTCCAAAGTACATAGTGTGTTTCTTTGCACTTATCACATGCATATAAGGTCTATTTGAGTCTTCATAAGCTCAAGGGCTGGTCTTGTGCCGGTTGGCTAGACCAAACTTCGTCGCTTCAAAATGCATTTTTCTACCTTCTACAAGCTTCTCCAAGTTCTTTCAATGGTATCAGAGCTAGATCAAGATGGATGACGGATTTCCCTCAATGATCAAGAAGCTTGATCGAAACAACTACGCGGCTTGGAAAATCAGGATGGAGGCCTATTTGCAAGGTAGAAATCTTTATGGAATTGTAGCAGGTGATGAAGCTATGCCTATTCCAAGATCTAAAAAGGCCTATTCAAGAAATTTGGGAATTATTCAAGTCCCATTTATATTACGTACTATGTTAACTTCTTAGGTTTGAGCCCTACCTTGATACCCCATTTACAACACAATTATCCTTAATAATAAATTGTCAATTTAATATACTCTAATCAAGAGATAATAACATGTTCTAGTGTGTGAATGAGTCAAAAATTAAAACACTCAGACACAAGGAATTGCCTCAAAATCCTATGTAATTCCCATTTTTCCTGAATAGGCCTTTAAAGGAGGACCTACACAAGAGGAGATAGATAAGCTCACACTTTGGTGTGCAAGGGATGCTCAAGCAAGGTTGTACATACTAAACTCTATCTCTGACTTTCTATTACCACATATTAGAGGATGCAAGACATCTCAAGAGACTTGTGATACCCTCGAGACTTTCTTTTTTTCTAGTACCAAAGCAAGAAATAATCATATTTGGAACGAGTTCAACCAAATGAAGAAGACACCTAAACAAACCATCACAGAGTTTTTTATCAAGTTCAAGGAGGTTGCGGATCAGTTAGCAGCCATTGGAGAGCTGATTGAAGAAGAGGTCATCTTGAGGCAAATTCTCAACGGCATTCGAAGTGATAAGCAATGGCAATCTTGCACAATGGCTTATGATCTCATCATGGATGTGCAAAATCCAGACTTCAACATCTTTCTTGGACAACTCTTCAATCAAGAAGCCAAAAATTTCATAAAGGAAGGTAACTCTTATCATGGTAATTCAATTAGTGCTCTATATGCAGATAAGAAGGATAAAAAGCAAAAAGGCAAGAAGAAGGAAGAAGATGAAGAAGAGACCTCCCAAGCCAACTTCGCAAGCAAGAGCAAGTGGAAAGGGAAGAAGAAAGGACCAAAGCAAGACAAAGCCAAAGGTTAGAATGTTCAACCTTGTGCCATATGCAATAAGACCAACCACACCACTGAGAATTGATGGTTCAATGGGAAGACCCAGAACGGAAGTGGAGGAGGTGGATATGGCAGCAATAGAGGCAGAGGTGGACACAACTTCAACAATAACAATAGAAGCTATAATAGAAGGGACTACGAAAATTATTCAGAAGATCAACCACATGAAGACTCATTGCTTCTTATGAATCTAAGCCACAAAGAAGGTAAAGAAGATGATCATTTGTTCTACATAGATTCAGGATGCTCGAATCATGTTCGAGGCAACATTGATCTTCTATCTGACTTGGAAAGTACAAAGCATAGACATAAAGTGCAAAGAGGGGATGACACAAAGCTCAATGTGGAGAAGATTGGTAATGTCAAAGCTTGCAATGGTAGGACAAACATTCTGAGTAAGGTTCTCTATGTACCCACTATCACTAAAAAACTAATAAGTGTAGGCCAAATAATTGAAAAAGGCTTGCAAGTTAGGTTCACCCAACATGGAGATTTTCTGGAAGATCCATGTCAAGGCTTCAAAAAGATAGCCCGAGGTGAGAAGTATGGTAGGCTCTTTACTTTTGAAGTAGGAGAAACTAGGAACATAGCTCTATTCAACTTTGGGTCTCAAACCCTAAGTGAGCTTGAAGTGTGGCATTAAGAGACTTGCTCATGTGTGAAAGAACCTTGAAGGATATATGCAGGGATCAAAGTGTTCTAGGACTACCGAACATATCAAAGCAACACATGATCAACAGGTGTGATGCATGTCAGATTGGGAAGGCACAGAGACAACCATTCAACCACAAAGGCTACATCCACAACAACTTATTGGACTTAGTACATACAAATGTATGGGGACCAAGTCAAGAACCTTCATTGGTAGGATCAAGGTATTATGTCTCATTTATTGACGACCATAGTAGATGGACTATTCTATACTTTATCAAGAGTAAGAATGAAGTGTTTGATTGCTTCAAGAAGTATCTTGCACATGTGGAGAATAATACAGGTAGATCACTAAAGAAGCTCGGATCTGATGGAGGGGGAGAATACTTCTCCAAAGAGTTTGATGAGTTCTTGCAGGAAAAAGGTATCAAAAGGGAAGTGACTACTAGGTACTCTCCTCAACTAAATGGAATTGCAGAGAGGAGAAACAAGACACTAGATGGATCAGCCTGAACAATGCTTGAAGAGAAGAAGTTGCCACATTATCTATGGGCATAAGCTATTTCAACTGTTGTGTACCTTGTCAATAGACTACCATCCAAATCACTTCAAGGTATGACTCCTTATGAAGCATGGCATGGAAGAAAACCTAGTCTTGGACATTGCAAGGTTTTTGGTTGTGTAGCTTATGTTCATGTACCATCACAAATAAGAGGTAAGCTAGATGAAAGGGAAACGAAGGCAGTGTTTGTTGGATATGATTCAAATTAGATGGGTTACAGGTTCTTCAATCCTTCAACTAAGCAATTCACTACAAGTAGAGATGTTGTGGTTGAAGAACACAGGTCTTGGTACAATGAAAACAAACAAAAGGTAACACTACCATATGATCTTGATTCTGACTCTCATCAATTAGGAAGCAAGCATACACATGTCGAGGATCCAAGAAGTGATACAGACGATGACCAAGATGAAAGGGAAAAGGATTACAAGCTATGGAAGTCAAGAGGCAAAGTAAATATGCAAGAGGTTGGAGAATGCTCCAAACAAGCACCTAGAAGATCAACAAGAGAGAAGAAACAACCAGAAAGCTATGGATATGATTCCACATTTGTTACGAAGCATTCAATATACTTGGCAAAAGGCTCTATTTCAGAGGAACCCTCAACCTATGAAGAGGCAAAGGAAAACCCTAATTGGGAAAAGGTCATGAACGAAGAGATAGATGCATTGAAGGAAATGGACACTTGGGATTTGGTTCCAATATTGCCGAATCAAAAGGTAATTGGTTGCAAATGGGTATATAAAGTTAAAAGAAACTCAGATGGATCAGTTTGCAAGTACAAGGCAAGACTAGTTCCCAAATGATGGTCACAAACTCATGGTATAGACTTTGAGGAAACATTCTCACCAGTTGCAAAGATGAGTACAATAGGACATTGATAAGTGTAGCTGCTGCAAGGAATTGGAGACTCCTCCAACTTGATGTGAAAAATGCATTCTTAAATGGTTGGATAAGTGAAGAGGTATACATGTCACAACCACTAGGTTTTGAAAACCCTAATCATCCATCTTATGTTTGCAGACTTAAGAAAGCATTGTATGGGTTGAAACAAGCTCCAAGAGCTTGGAATTACAGGTTGGTTACATATCTTCAAGATCAACGGTTCAAAGCTAGCAGCTCAAATCCTTCTCTATTCATCAAAAGGGATCACAATGAGGTTATCTATCTATGTGTATATGTATATGTTATTATTATATTGTGATAGGTGATGATCTAACTGGCATTCAAAGGATCAAGAGACACATGCAAGAGGAGTTCAAAATTAGTGACCTAGGTGAGCTCACATATTTCCTAGGTATGCAGGTGATATACAGAGATGAAGGAATGTATTTGACTCAAAGAAGATACATTCAGGATCTTCTTCGCAAGTTCAAAATGGAGAACACTAAACCTGCAGGTACACCTTTGGAGATGAATCATAAACTAAGTGTTTATGAAGGTGAGAAAATTGAAGACATTAAAGGGTATCAAAGCTTGGTAGGTAGCTTGATATATGCTACTCATACAAGGGTAGACATCTCATATAGTGTGGGTGCTTAGTCAGTTCATGCACTCACCGAGAAGACCACACATCGATGCGGCTAAGAGAGTACTTAAGTATCTCAAAGGTACAATCAACGAAGGTATACTCTATCCTTACTCTTCAGATTTGGATATCAAAATCTACTCAGATGCAGATTGGGCAGTAGCTAAGGATGATAGAAAAAGTACATCTGGTTACTTAGCATTTGCAAGTTTGAAGCTAGTATCATGGAGTTCCAAGAAGCAACCAAGAGTTGCTTTATCCTCAACTGAAGCAGAGTACAGAGACTTGACCATAGCAACTCAAGAGGCAATATGGTTAAAAGCATTGTATATAGATTTGGGACTTGTGAGCTCCAAATCTCACATATTTGGAGATAATGTAAGTTCCATGCATCTAGCGGCAAATCCTATTTTCCATGCGAGAACCAAGCACATAGAATTCCAATACCACTTCATCAGGGAGAAGCTCATGGCAATGAATTCCATTACTATCAGAGAATGAAGACTCAAGCATACTTTAGCTTGAGGGGGAGCTCTTGGAACATCAACCTTACACTATGCTTGAGGTGGATTTGATCTACATCAAAGGCTATCGCGTCGAAAGAATATCCGTTAGAGAGTTCTTTTTCTTATGCTCATTTATTGTATTTTTCTGAGAGATTTTTGATGGTTCATTTACCGTTGTAAAAGCCTTGAGCTTTACACATGTAAAGGTAGAAAGATAAAGCCCAAATCCCACAAATTTGTGGTGGTTGAAGTTGCATTCAATCAAGCAATCAAATCACCTAAAAGTAGATCAAACTAGATATTCACTTTTTCCTAGATTGTAGGAAAGTGAATTGATTCCCTCCAACAACCATTCCCACCTTCATTTGAATTCAAACTTCACTTGTAGAAGTCGTGGAACACTCCTAGAGTTTATATAAAGACGTGAAATCACTTGTACAATACATGGAAGCAATATACATACACTTGTGACCAGCATTGTCTTGCTCCTTCAATTCTCTGCATCATCTTCTTTGCCAATAGTAATCTTGGAGAGGCTGCTGCTCTCTTTTCAGAGCTCCAAATTGAGTACAAGATATTTCATTGGAAAGCTAGTAGTTTCTAGTGTATGCGTATAAAGTTTCATAGCATTTGGTTTCGTAGATTTAGAGAAATCTGAGTTTTTCTATCTTGTGGTCAATCTCTACGTATTCTTGAAAAATAGAAGTACCACCGGTGAATGTCTCATTCATTCATATAGCATATTTTGCTTATTCTTTATACTTTTGTGCGTTCTATACACTCAACCCTATGCTAGAGCTTATGAATTCACTAAATTAAGTGGGAAGCTTGTGGAATGCATAGAACTCAAGAAACAAAGGTGGGATGATGCTTATATAGAGTTTTACTTTTCCTACAATCTAGCTAACCACCGAGCAATCATTGTAGGTGCACTTTTTGGTGGCTGATTTGATGATATTTGTTTGATTGAGTTTGGTGGAGCTTCTAACTTTATTCCAAGACTTTGGGTCCTCATTTTTAATTGATCCACTTGCAAAACTCATGGTTGAGCCTTTTTTCATTTTTGAGACTTGATTTTCAACACTCCTCCTCAAGTCTCAATGCCGAGGTCCTTCATTCCAATGCATACCTTGAAGTTTTATAGCTTTACTCCATCCAATGCTTTGGTAAACATATCTACATATTGGTCCTTCATATTGACATGCTCCACCTGGACATCCTTTGACATGATCTTCTCTCTAATAAAGTGGTAATGCACTTCTATATGCTTCGACCTTGCATGGAATACCGGATTTTGAGCCAAGCATATGCTACTTATGTTGTCTGCTTAACTTGCAAATCAAGATCAACAAACAACTTCTTGAGCCACATAAGCTCACATGAGACTTATGCTAAGCCTCTATACTTAGCTTCTGTTGATGATAGAGCCACTGTTGGTTGTTTCTTTGACATCCATGAGATGGTCTTCTTCCCTAGCATGATAACATATTCACTAGTGCTCCTCCTGTCATTTTTGTTGCCCAATCAACATTAGAATAAGCTTGTACATTTAATCCGTCATCAAATGGATAATATAGACCTTCATTCACTAATCCTTTGAGGTACCTAAGTACCCTTTTGGTGCAACAAGATGAGGTACTCTTGGTGCTTGTTGAAATTGAGATAACACTCCAACTACATGTGCAATATCAGGTCTTATCATAGTAGCATACAAGAGAGAACCAATTATTGACCTATACATGGTCACATCCTTCACTTCTTCACCTTCATGAGCACTCAGTTTAACATTTACTTCTAATGGATTTGAAATGGGCTTGCAATCACACAAGTCAAACTTCTTCAAAAGATCTAGAATGTATTTCCTTTGCATCAAGTATATACCGTCCTCTTTGTATAATACTTCAATCCCAAGGAATTACCTCAAAATCCCTAAATCTGAGAATTTAAACTCACATCCAAGCTTCCTCTTTATGTCCTTGATGTTGGCTTCATCATCCTTTGTAATCATCAAATCATCAGCATATATAAAAATGAAAACAATTCTACTATCTTCCTTCTTCACAAAGAGTGATGGGTCTGCATGACTCTGATTATATCCACATTTTACCAAGTAGTCCACAATTCTTTGGTTCCAACATCTTGGGGTTGCTTGATTCCATAAAGAGCCTTCTTTAGCCTGCATACATGATGTGGAAATCTCTCATCTTCAAAGCCTTGGGGCTGGTCCATGAAGACTACCTCTTCAAGCTCTCCATTTAGAAAAGCATTCTTCACATCCAACGAGTACATCTTCCAACCTTTTGAGGCTGAAATTGCAATCAATCTTCTGATGCTGGACATCTTATCAACTGGACTGAACATTTCCTCAAAGTCTTTGTCATAGGTTTGAGCAAAACCTTTGGCAACCAGCCTTGCTTTATACCTAGAGATGCTCCCATGCGGATGCCTCTTTACCTTGTACACCCATTTGTTGCCAATGACTCTCAAGTCCTTTGTTCTTGGCACCAATGACCAAGTATTATTTTCTTCAAGTGCTTTGACTTCTTCCTTCATGGCTTCAATCCATTCTCTATGCTTATTTGCTTCTTCAAAAAAGTTAGGTTCTTCACAAGGTATAACTTGACTCATGTAGGCATAGTGTCTTGCAATGAATGAATCATAAGTTAACCTTTGAACATGTTATTTAACCCTATTGGATGACCTTACCTACCATTAGGTGGTAGGAATCTCCTCCTTCTTGGTTTAGATGCTTTAAATCCTGTAGTTTCTAATTTTTCCGTATCTTCATCACTTGTAGATTCCATGTCTACCCATGGATGGTCTTCGTCATTTTCCTTTTCCTTTCCTTTGTTACTTCCTTCATTTGAATGAGCTTCATTCCTCCTCCTTCCATGCCAAGCTGATGTAGTACTCTCCTCTGATGGTGTCCTTGAAATGTTTGGACCACTTATCTTGATGCTTTGTTGTTGCTCTTTGAACTTCTTCTTGGCTTCATATGCATCGTCAACCTCTAACACATCTTTGCTACCATACCCACTTCTGCTATGTATCTATTCTTCGTCTCTACCACCCCATTCTGTTGAGGTGTATACCTGCAAGTGAATTGCCTTTTGATGACATGGTCATGTAAAAAATTTGAAAATTCATTTGAAAAATACTCTCCCCCTCCATCCGATCTGGGAGTCGTTATATACTTCCCTGTTTCCTTCTCCACTAGGTTTTTGAACTTCTTGAAGTGGTAAAACACCTCTGACCTTGACTTCATGCAATAAATCCAAAGAAACTTTGAATGATCATCTGAAAATGTGACAAAATATCTATTAACGACAATGGATGGCTCCCTTGTAGGTCCCCATACATGTGTGTGTA
The DNA here is from genome assembly GCA_020310875.1 of Ceratopteris richardii. Lineage (NCBI taxonomy): Eukaryota > Viridiplantae > Streptophyta > Polypodiopsida > Polypodiales > Pteridaceae > Ceratopteris > Ceratopteris richardii. Next base: position 88,051,554 of record CM035437.1, read on the forward strand.
TGAGATTCAACACTTCATTGCTCACATGTGCTCCCTTCTTGAATGGCAATCTGCTTTGTTTTCCTAATTGACAAGAATGGCACAAATGTTGCATATTTTTAGATGTAAGATCAGGTAGACCACTCATCAAGGCCTTCCTTTGCATGTCCTTCATCCTTTGTAAGTTTATGTGCCCAATTCTTTTATGCCATAAGTCGATTTCTGCAATCTGTTTATTTCCAATTGGCAAGTAGATAGTTTGAGGGTTGATGGCTTTACCTCCATGGTGAAGAGTCCTACTTGATTCTTTCCTTTTCCTATGAGCTTGTTGTCCTGCGTAGGGTCTTCAACAAAATATCCTTGATCATTGAACCTCACCTCATAACCTCTTTCAACCATTGGACCTACCGAAACCAAGTTCTTTGTGATGGTTGGCACATGCAACACATCCTTCATCACCTTGGAGCTTTGAGATCCATTCAAGGCAACATCTCCCACATGTGTAATCTTGTGTTTAGTTTCATCCCTTGTCTCTACATGTCCTTGAGTGATGGGTGAGCGTAAATCAAAGAAAACATCTTTATTGCAACTCATATGGTTGCTACAACCACTATCAATGTACCATGTAAAATCTGAATTCACTCTTTCACTTGACCCATACATCATAATCAAGTTCTCATTTTTTGAATTTGTTGAAGTAATAGCATAGTTACCTTGGTTCCTTTTGTATCCTTGATTGCCTCCTCCTTTGGACCAAAAATCTCTTGCATAATGGACTGGTTTTCCACAATTGTAGCATTCTCCATTGGATGCTTCTCTTCCATGTGATCTTCCTCCTCTTCCTCTACTCCTTCCTCTGCCTTTTGATCCATAGACTTGGTTGGAGCCTTCTTGGTTGCTTGAGCTTGAGCTTGAACTTCCTCTCCCTCTACCTTGGGAGTTTTTTCCACTTCTTTTGTTTTTGCCTCTACTTGCATAGAAAACTTAGGCTTGGCTGCCCTTTGACTGTGAACCTCCTTCGTTCATCTCCTCGGTCACCGTCAATGTGACTAATTGATCAAATTCTGGTAGGGAATCCCTGACATAAACTTATGTGGTGAATTCTATCCATCTTTCATCCTCTCTCAAGCCATTGAGAGTGTGCCCGACAAGATCGTCATCTTCGATTGGGCTCGATATTGATCCTAGGGCATCTACAAGCTCCTTATAACGTTCAAAATGTACTCATTTATGTTAGTACTTGGTGCTTTCCTAAGATTATTTAGCTCATTCTTGAGCTAAATCTTCCTTGCCTTGGTTGATGAAGAGCACAATCTCTCCAAGGTCTCCCAAACCTTCTTGGATGTGTCCAAGTCTTGTATATGCCCTATCATGCTATTGCTTATATGTTGGGATAGAATGAATATGACTCTCGTATCCCTTTCTATCCATTCATTAAGTGCCTTGACCTGCCCTTGAAGTAGTGGATTATGTACATGAGGCATTGGCTCCATGCCGCTCACTAATCCCCACAATCCTTTGCCCATGGGGTAGTGTGCTAACTCTAAATTTCCATGGTTGATAATTGCCTTTCTCTAAATTTTCTATTTGTGCATTATAATAAGCCATACTAAGCTCTAAGAAGCTCCTCTAGGGTCTTCTCAAGTGTTTGTATGCTTTAGAAGGTGTGGATATTACCTTTCAATAGCTTTTCCCTGGCAAACCTTTGACTAGTTGTGATCTCGATCGACGTAGCTCCCTTTCGATGTCTTCTTGCTTTGATAAGTCCTTGTGCTTCCACGAGTTGTCTTGATACCTTCAAGTCTTCAATATGATGCTACGGATGTCTCCAAGCCTCCAAAATGGCTCTAATACCACTGACGGGGGATGAATAACACCCCAATGCAACAATGGAAGATGGCTGCCCTCCACTAGGTCCATAAGCATGCCATATGCTTACTGTTCTAAACTTTTCTCTACACTAATACAAGGACTTAAAATGAAATTTTGCAAACTTATAGTAGACTATAAGGGATACCCAACAAGCCTTAATTCATCCAAAATGGATATTCGATCTGGGAGAACCATCCTCTGCAAAACTAGCTACCTGTTTGCAACACTCTCTGCCTATGTGCAGAGATATACCTTCACAAAGTTTGCAAATTCTCACAACTCACTCAACCAAATAACTTGAAACTTTGGAACAATTTAGGGTATTGTATTAGAGACCAAATGAACCTTGAAATGAATGAAGATGAGTACAATGAGAGTGCAAACAATGCTCTACAATATGGTATAATTAGATTTGGAAAAGCCCAACTATACCTTTGGATAGAGAGCAGAAAAAGCATGAGAAAATGAGGTAAGTAGGCAAGGGGGCTGCTTTCTGGAGTTTATAACTTCACTAAACTAAGTGGGAAACTTATGGAATGCATACAATGAAAGAAAAAAAGGTGGGATGATGCATATATAGAGCTCTACATTTCCTTTAATCTAGCTAACCACCTAGCAATGAGTGTAGGTGCACGTTTTGGTGGCTAATTTGATGAGATTTGAGTTTGATTGAGTTTGCTGGAGCTTCTAGCTTTGTTCCACGACTTTGGGTCCTCCTTTTTGATTGGTCCACTTGCAAAACTTGTGGTTGAGACTTTTTTCATGTTTGAGACTGGATTTTCAACATCCTTATCCACATAGACTCTTGAGTAGCATTTGCAAGTCCTCTATATTCGACTTTAGTTGATGAGAGAGCAACTATAGGTTGCTTCTTTGATGAAAAATAAATAAATTATGTACCTCCAAATGTGAGATAGCCTGAGGTGCTTCTTCTATCATCTTTGGAGCCTACCCAATCTGCATCAAAAAATAGCTTGACATCTAAATCAGAGTTATAAGGTCAATATAACCCTTCATTAATTGTACCCTTCAAATACTTCAAGATTCTTTTAGCTGATTCCATGTGAGGCTTCCTTGGAGTGTACATAAATTGAATTATCACAATAACTCCATAGCATATATCAATCCTAGTTAGTGTAGCATAGTTCAAGCTTCCAACAAGACTTTGATAACTAGTCACATCTTCAATCAGCTCACCTTCATGAGCACTTAGCTTACGATTTACCTCCATTGGAGTACTTGCAAACTTTGTATTTTCCATCTTGAATTTGGAGAGCATGTCTCCAATATACTTTCTCTGAGTTAGGAGCGTACCTATCTCTGTATATACCACTTTCAATCCTTGGAAGTAAGCGAGTAGGCTAAGATCACTAATCTTGAACTCTTCCTTCATGAGAGCTTTGATTCTCTTCATTCCATATACATCATTGCCTATAATGATTTTATCATCCACATATACAAAGAGGTATATGACGTCTGAATGGTTCCTCTTTATGAAGAGGGAAGGATCTACCTTGCTCACCATGAATCCTTTATCTTGCAAATAAGTGACAAATCTATGATTCAAAGCTCTAGGAGCTTGCTTCATGCCATGTAGGCACCTTTGCCACATGTGAGAATGTTTCTTCATAATCTATACCTTGAGTTTGAGCAAACCCTTTAGCCCCAAGCCTTGATTTGTACCTATTAATTGAGCCATCAAAGTTATTCTTTACCTTGTAAATCCATCTTGATCCAATGACCGTCATGGATGGTTTCTTGGTAACCAATTCCCAAGTTTGATTCTCTTGAAGAGCTTCAATTTCTTCTTTGGGCATCTCTCCATTCTTGTTTGTTCTTGGCCTCTTCATATGTTGATGGTTCTTTTGAGTTTGTATCTTGAGCAATATAAATTGAATTCTTAGTGACGAGGGATGTGTCATAACCATACCTTTCTGGCTTCCTTTTCTCTCTACTAAATCTTCTTATGTGTTTTTAAGATGATTCTACCACATCTCTCAAATCTTGGACTTTAGCTTTGCCTTTGGAGTTCCAAGAATTGATCTCTTTTCTTAGAGTCTTCTGTTCATCATTGGAGTCAATTGAATCTTCATGTTTATGCTCACATCTCTTTGATAGTGTTGGAAAATCTTCCTCTAGGTCATAGGTAAGTTTGATTTTCCTACAATCATCTTCAAACCAAGATTTTTCTTCATAAAAAGACAACATCTCTTCTAACAATGAAACCATTATTACTTGGGTTATATAATCTATAGCCTTTTTTATTAAGGTTGTAACTAGTGAATATACACTTCTCTCACAAAAAGGGTGACATGCTTCTTGTCATCGGATACGAAGAAGTGGATTATGTTTTTAGGAATGCCCTGCAAATGAAAACATGTGATATGCACAAAATTAGTTATCTATACAAACTACCAATGCATAGATTGTATTTCATTTTGCTCACATGATGTATAGTTTTGTAGAAAAGCAACCATTGAAACCACAACATCGCATAGAAATTCAGAGAAACGCATCTTAAACTTCTGCACTTGCCATAAATAAATCAAATTATGCTTGATAAATTCTTTTAGAGTTTTTTAGGACTCATCTCCCTCTTTAGTTATTCATTCCATTTACAAACTTGTCCTTTATACATTGACTCAAGATCTTCAAAGATATTTACAAGAATATGATATTCCTCAATGCTAGTCTCTTTGGCACACCTCTTAAAATGTCCTACTCCGCAATCAAGGCACTCACCCATCACACATTTATACTGGTGGAATATGTTATCATTCTGATGTAGACATAGAATACTCTCTATAATGCTACTAATTGATCAAAATTTAGTTGATAAAGCATTGCACCTTGATGTATTGCCTACTTGACAAATAGGGCACTGAACACCAATTTTCTATTACTAAATAGCTGGTTCTTTGTTAGTTGTTACAAGGTGTTAGATTGTTACTAGTTAGATATTGTTAAGTAGGTGGTTCTTAGTTAGTTGTTGGTAATTAGTTATTACTTTTAGCTTGTTAGCAGCTAGTTATTTCTAAGTATCTATTCCTTGGTTAGTTGTGTGTAATTATCTATTATTAGTAATTAGATAGTACTAACTAGCTTGTTATGAGTTAGGTATTACTAAGTAGTTGGTTCTTAGTCAGTTGTTAATAGTTAGCTATTACTAATTAGCTTGTGACTACTTATCTATTACTAAGTAGCTTGTTCTTTGTTAGCTTTTTGTAATTAGATATCACTAATTAGCTTGTTACTAGTTAGCTATTTCTAAGTAGCTAGTTCTAGGTTATGTGTTAGTGATTATCTATTACTAATTAGCTTGTTACAAGTAAGCTATCACCTACATGCTTAACAAGTTGTTTACAAATGATAGATGAGGATTTGCATTCTTGTACCAATCCTATTGTAGCCTTTCACGTGGATTTTTGAAAGGTTAAATAGTGATCACGTGTATGTAACAATCCACATGATCAATATTTAACCTTTCAAAAATCCTCCAACCAATGTCAATAGATCTTAAATTACCTCTAGTTCAGAAACCTTATCATTTGGATTTTCTTCAACCCTTAACAACTTCAAATTAATAGTATATATTTGGATTTGCATCTCCAATTGAATCTTCCTCTTAGGCATGTGAATTGAAGAAGTATAAGGTGTAGTCCTAAATATTTGGCTAGGAACTTAGGCTTGCCAAATGTACCAACACAATTAAGAGGTCAACAATAGCATAAATGAACGTAAGTGCTATCATCGTAACTCAACTAATGCTGTATATGTAGATAAGAAGGAAAAGAAGCTGAAACGTAGGAAGAAGGAAGAAGATGAAGAGGAGACTTCCCAAGCCAAATTTGTAGGCAAGAGCAAGTGGAAAGGGAAGAAGAAAGGACCAAAGCATGAAAAGACCAAAGACTATAATTTTCAACCTTGTGCCATCTATGATAAGACAAACCACACCATTGAGAGTTGCTAGTTCCATGGGGAGACCCAAAAAGGAAGTGCAAGAGGAGGATATGGTAGCAATAAAGGCAGAGGTGGACACAACTTCAATGATAACAATAAAGGCCATACTAGAAGAGACTACAGAAATTATTCCAAAGATCAATACCATGAAGACTCATTAGTCTTGATGAATATAAGTCACAAGGAAGGTAAAGAAGATGATCATTTATTCTACATAGATTCAGGATGTTCAAATCATGTTGCAAGCAACATAGCTCTCTTATCTGATTTGGAAAGTCCAAAGCATGGACATGAAGTTCAAATAGGGGATGAAAAAAAGCATTGTGTGGAGAAGATTGGTAATGCCAAATCTTCCAATGGTAGGATAAAAATTTTGAGCAAGGTACTCTATGTTCCCACTATTAAAAAAAACCTAATAAGTGTAGGCCAAATAGTGGAGAAAGGCATGCAAGTTGGGTTCACCAAACATGGATCTTCTAAGTGATATTGAGGTGTGGCATAAGACGCTAGGTCATGTGAATGAAAGTAAAGGATATATGCAGGGATCAAAGTGTTCTTAGATGGCCAAACATATCAAAGTGACACATGATCAACAGATGTGATGCATGTTACATTGGGAAGGCACAAAGAGAAACATTTAACCACAAAGGCTACATCCACAACAAGTTATTAGACCTAGTACATACAGATGTACGGGGGCCAAGCCAGGAACATTCATTCATAGGATAAAGGTATTATGTCTCATTTATTGATGACCATAGTAGATGGACTAGTTTGTACTTTATCAAGAGTAACATTGAAGTGTTTGATTTCTTTAGAAAGTATGTAGCATATGTGGAGAACCATATAGGTAGAACACTCAAGAAGTTGAGATCTAATGGAGGGGGAGAATATTCTCCAAAGAGTTTGATGATTTCTTGAAGGATAAAGGTATCAAAAGGGAAGTGACAACCTGGTACTCTCCTCAACTGAATGGAATTGTAGAGAGAAGAAACAAGATATTGGTTGGATCAGCTAGAACAATGCTTGAAGAGAAGAGGTTGCCACATTATCTATGGGCAGAGGCTATTTCAACTATTGTGTACCTTGTCAATAGACTACCATCTAAATCACTTCAAGGTATCACTCCTTATGAAGCATTGTATGGAAGAAAAACTAGTGTTGGACATTGCAAGGTGTTTGGTTGTTTAGCTTATGTTCGTGTACCATCACAAATAAGAGGTAAGCCAGATGAAAGGGCAACAAAGGTTGTGTTTATTGGGTATGACTCAAATCAAATGGGTTACAAGTTCTACAATCCTTCAACCAAGAAATTTACTACAAGTAGGAATGTTGTGTTTGAAAAACACAGGTCTTGGTATGATGAAGACAAACAAAAGGTAACTCTACCATATGATTTTGATTCTGATTCTCATCAATTAGGAAGCAAGCATGATACACAGGCCCAAGATCCAAGAAGTGATATAGATGATGACCAAGATGAAAAGGAAAAGGATTACAAGCTATAGAAGTCAAGAGGCAAAGCAAAGACGCAATAGTGTGGAGAATGCTCCAAGCAAGCACCTAGAAGGTCAACAAGTGAGAAAAGACAACCAGAAAGACATAGATAGGATTCCACATGTGTTACAAAACATTTAATCTACTTGGCAAAGGACTTAGTTTCAAAGAACCCCTTAACCTATGAAGAGGCAAGCAGAACCCTAATTGGGAAAAAGCCATAAAAGAAGAAATAGATGCATTGAAGGAGATGGACACTTGAGATTTGGTTCTAATGTCACCTAATCGAAAGATGATTGGTTGCAGATGGGTATATAAGGTTAAAAGAAACTCATATGGATTAGTTTTTAGGTAAAAAGAAAGATTGGTTGGCAAAGGATGCTCACAAACGCATGGTATAGACTATGAGGAAAGATTATCACCAGTTGCAAAGATGACTACAATTAGAACATTGATAAGTGTAGGTGCTACAAGAAATTGGAGACTCCTCTAGCTTGATGTAAAAAAGTCATTCTTAAATGATTGGATAAGGTAAGAGGTATACATGTCACAACCACTAGGTTTTGAAAACCCTAATCATACATCTTATGTTTGTAGACTTAAGAAAGCATTGTGTGGATTTAAACAAGCTCCTTGAGCTTGGAAATAGAGGTTGGTTACATGCCTTCAAGATCAAGGGTTCAAATCTAGCAACTTAGATCCTTCCCTATTCATAAAAAAGGATCACAATGAGGTTATCTATCTATGTGTATATGTAGATGATATTATTATGATAGGTGATGATCTAAATGGCATTCAAAGGATCAAGAGACACATGCAAGAGGAGTTCAAAATCATTAACTTAGGTGAGCTCGCATATTTCCTAGGTATGCAAGTGATTTATATAAATGAAGGGATGTATCTAACTCATAGAAGATACATTGAAGACGTGTTTCTCAAGTTCATAATGGAGAAGACAAAGATTGCAAGTACACCTTTGGAGTTGAACCACAAACCAAGTGTTAATGAAGGTGAGCAGATTGATGACCTTAAAGAGTATCAAAGCTTAGTTGGTAGCTTGATATATGCTACTCACACAAGACTAGAAATATCATATAGTATGGGAGTGCTTAGTTAGTTCATGCACTCACCTAGAAGGCCACACATGGATGCTACAAATAGAGTACTCAAGTAGCTCAAAGGGACATTTAATGAAGGTATCTATTATCCTCACTCTTCAAATTTGGATATCATAATCTATTTAGATGTGTTGGCTCAACATGTGATGATCCAGGATGACATGTATCAGTTTTTTGTTTCTCTAACATGTGTAGTGGTCACACTGGTATATGTTAGTGATACTTCATTGAGTTCTACTAGATTAATCTACCGAGAGTGATGGAACATTTATTTCTTGCCAGCACAATCATTTGCAAACATTAGGTTTTTCCTTATTAAATGATCTTTATATATTGCACTTGTTGTATTCTTGTTTTTAGGTCTTTCTTGTACATTCCTTTTTATGTAATAGAATAAGAAGAATGTCATTCTTCCTTGCCTCAATCTGAGTGTGTGCTTCTCTTTGATTGTGAGAGTGTGCGTGTGAGCTCTCCTCCTTATCTCGTTCCTCGTGACATGGTATCAGAGCTAGTGTGGTTGTAGAGAGCTCGTGGAGAAGGTGACGGTGAAGAGTATGCAAGAAGGCATGGAGAAAACATGATTCAAAAAGTACCTCCATAAGGTGGAAGACCTCAAAATATTTTCGAGTCATCTTGACCTTCGTTTTGAGCCCATAAGTGGGCCCCACAAAAAAAACAAGTCAATTTCTGAAATTGTAACTTGTCGCTTGTTTGGAAACACTCATATATTCTAGATCCAGAATTTCAAGTGATTCCATGTACTATTGATAAACAAAAATTGTGCTTTTTTGAGATCAAAGTGTCATGTCATAGTGCGAAAGTGTTCAAGCAGAAGTGCTAGTTGTAGTGTTTTGCAGTGTTGTGAATTGCTGCAGAAATGGCAAACACAGATGGAATGATTCACCTTATGAGCGATAAGCTAGACAAGAAAAACTTCCATGCTTGGGGACTCATAATGATGAATTTGTTGATGGGAAAAGGCTCCTGGAAGTACATCGAAGGAGAGAATGAAAATGCTCCGTAGTTACTAGAGAGGAATCGAACTGCATAACAGTTAAGAGCATATGAGTAATGGAATCAAGGAGCATGAAAGGTAATGTATTGGCTATCTGTTAGCATACAAGATAGCATGATTGGGCACATACAAGATGCCAAGACTCCGAAAGAGGCTTGGAACAGTTTGGTCACATTGTATGAAACCAATACAAAGGCACAAAAATTGCAACTCAAGGACAAGCTGCATACATTAGAGAAAAAGAGCATGTCGGTAAGTGACTACACTCTGAAAATCAAAAGCATATGTGAACTTGCATCTATTGGTGTGAATGTAGATGATGATGATAAGGTGGAAGTGTGCCTTTGTGGTTTAGGAGCTGCATATATGCAGTTCAGAACTTGTATACAGACTAGGATAAATATTCCAAATTTTTCTCATCTGGTATCTATGCTAATTATTGAAGAAAAGAATGTTGGTGAGGATTCAAACTCCCAAGGAAAATCTAGTTCTGAGTAGGTATTCTACTCTGGTAGAGGAAGAGGCAAAGGTAGAGGTTTCGGAAGTGGAAGAGGAAACAATAACCAAGGCCAAAGTCAACAACACAATCATGTAGCAGACAATTTTGAGGTAGGGGGAGCCAAGGAGGCCACAAAAATTTCCAAAGAAATGATTTAGGTAATGATAGTAAAGGATGCTGGAATTATGGTAAACCTGAACACTTTGAACATGATTGCAGGTTGAAGAATCAAAATAACAAAAGGCAGCAAAACAACTATGCATCCACAAGTGCAGATGATTTTGAGAAGCTATTCATGGTTCAACATTACATGATGAATATGATGTCTGCTGGTGTTTCAAAATCGAATGATAATGTCTGGTATGTTGATTTATGTTCTTATAATCACATGACCAGTCATGCGGAATGGTTTAGTACTTTGCAGAAATTGCCAATTCTTGGATATGTTGAAACAAGTGATGACACATCACACCCTATTGAGCATATAGGAAATATAGCATTTTCTATGGGGGGATGGGAAGGTAAAACACCTTGCTAATGTGTTGCATGTTCCAAATATAACAAAGAATCTAGTTTTTGTTGGATAAATGGTTGACCAGGGATTACAAGTCAGGTTCAATGCTGATGGGTTATATGTAGAAGAATACAAACAAGATGGAAGATTGATTACCAAAGGAAACAAAGTGGGTAGGATGTTCACCTTAAATGTGAAAATTCCTGAAATGAATGTATCCATGTTTTGCAAAAGGTGCAAGAGTTATTACTGATATAGAGATCTAGCACAAATGGATTGGACATGCAAACTTGCAAAGGCTGAAATTGATGCAGTCAAAGGAGATTGTCCATGGATTACCAAATTTCAAGGTTGCAGAGATCCAAAAGGTATGTGCAGCATGTCAATTTGGTAAACAGTCAAGATCATCGTTTGTGCAGGACAAGCATGTCATTGAGAATGTGCTAGAAATAGTACATACAAATGTTTGGAGTCGTGCAAAGACCACATCTATGGGTAGTTGCAGGTTTTATGTTACTTTCATTGATGACCATACACGGAAAGTGCAGATCTATTTCATGAAAGAAGAGAGTGAGGTATTCACTCACTTTCAAAATTTTAAAGCTATGGTAGAAAAGCAGACACGGAAGTATATTCAGACATTAAGATTTGATGGAGGGGGTGAATACATGTCAAATAAGTTCAGAAATTTTCTAAAAATTCATGGAATTTGACGTAAGTTTTCATGCAGCACACACCACAACAAAATGGTGTTGCTGAATGCAAAAAATAGACATACTGCAGACATAAAGAGAGCCTTGATGGCTGAGAAGAATATGCCTCATTGTTATTGCGAGTGTGCTTGGCAGCATCCCAAGTGTGTCCAAGCAACACATGATTTACAAATGTGGAGCATGCCAATTTGGCAAGTCACATAGGAAACCATTCAACAAAAAAGGATACATGCATGAAGACTACTTGGAGCTTGTACACACAGATGTGTGGGGTCCTAGAAGAGAGCCATCAATTTCAAGGTCAAGGTATTATGTCTCATTCATAGATGACTATAGTAGATGGACAATACTTTATTTTATGAAGCATAAAGATGAAGTCTTCACTTATTTCAATAAGTATTTAGCATTGGTTGAGAACTAAATAGGTAGAAGTTTGAAGAGGCTCGGATTTGATGGAGGTGGTGAGTATTTCTCATATGAGTTTGACTCCTTCTTATAGGACAGAGTCATAAAGAGAGATTACAACAAGGTACACTCCTGAATAGAATGGAGTAGTAGAGAGAAGAAATAGATTAATAATAGAGGCTGCAAGATCAATGTTGAATGGAAAAAATTTTCCTAACTATCTATGGGTAGAGGCTGTTTCCATAGCCACTTACCTAATGAATAGGCTTCCATCTAAGTCTTTGGATGGGACGACACCTTATGAGGCATGGAATGGCAAGAGACCCTCTTTAGATCATTGTAAGATCTTTGGGTGCATTGCTTATGCACACATACACTCACAGATTAGAGGAAAGATTGATCCAAAAGCTAAAAGATGCATATTCATTGGCTATGATCAGAATCAGAAAGGACATAGGTTATATAATCCCACTAACAAAGGATTTACAACTAGTAGGGATGTAGTATTTGATGAAAATAAATCTTGGTTTGAAGATGATTGCAGGAAAATAAAGCTACCCTATGATTTGGAGAATGATTTTCCAAATCTGACTCAAGGAGAACCACATACATCAGAGGATGTCAACTCAAAAGATGAAGAACAAATTGATTTCAAAGCTTGGAACTCCAGGGGCAAAGAAAATTGCAAAAAATTGGAAGATCTCAAAGGGAAAGCAAGAAACCTGTAAGTTATGGCTATGACACATCACTAGTCACCAAGCATTCTATGTACATGGACAAACATTCTATGTTAGAAGAACCAGGTAATAGGATCCACCTGGATTTACAAAGTCAAAAATAATTCAAATGGCATAATAAACAGGTATAAAGAAAGGCTAGTAGCAAAGGGTTTCGCTCAAACCCATGGAGTGGATTATGAGGAGACCTTCTCACCTGTAACAAAGATGCCAACTATTAGAGTTTTAGTAAGTATTACTGCTTCAAAGAATTGGAACTTGTACCAATTAAATGTTAAAAATGCATTCCTTAATGGGTGGATCTGTGAAGAAGTTTACATGGCTCAACCACCAGGATATCAAGACAAAGACAAATCGGATTATGTATGTAAATTAAGGAAGGAACTATATGGTTTAAAGCAAGCTCCTAGAGCTTGGAGCCATAGGCTGGTCACATACTTGCAAGACTAAAGCTTTGTTGTAAGCAAGGAAGATTCTTCATTGTTCATTAAGAAGACTAATTCAAAGGTTATTTATCTATGTGTTTATGTGAATGATATTATCATTATAGGAAATGATGCCGATGGCATCAAGAAGATCAAAGCCTAGATGATGGAGGAGTTCAACATCAATGATCTTGGATTGTGTACATATTTTCTTGGGTTAAAGATTCTTTATGCAGACTCGGGTGTTTTCATTACTCACAGAAAGTATGTTCATGATATACTAGTTATGTTCAAAATGAAAATGCAAAAATTGCAGGTACACCCATGGAATTGAACCACAAACTCAATACTCATGAAGGATAGCTACTTGAAGACATTATAGGTTATCAAAATCTTATTGGGAGTCTCAATTATGCAACCTTAACAAGAGTAGATCTATGCTATGGGGTGAGTACATTGAGTCAATTCATGCATACACCAAGAAAACCTCACATGGAAGCTGCCAAAGGATCTTAAAGTATCTAAAGGGTACTATAAATGAAGGGCTATTTTGTCCATTTACATCTCGCTTGGATATCAATCTATACTCTGATGCAGATTGAGTTGGCTCAATAGACGATAGGAGAAGCACCTCTGGCTACTTATCTTTTGTAGGATCAAAGTTGATATCATGGTCATCAAAGAAACAACCAATTGTGGCATTGCCATCAACTGAAGCTGAATATAGAGCCTAGCAAATGCAACACAAGAGGCAATGTGATTAAAGCTACTCTACTCAGATTTGGGGATACATACATACACTTCAATGATCTTTGGAGATAACACTAGCTCACTTCATTTGGCTACTAATCCTGTATATCATGCAAAAACTAACCACATTGAAGTTCATTATCAGTATGTGAGAGAGACGCTACTAAGCAACGACATACAATTGTCCTATGTATCAATCAATTTGCAATGTATAGATATGCTAACCAAATCTTTGGATGGAAATAAATTGAACAGGTTTAAGATGATGATTCAATTACAGGAGATTAAAGATAATTGAAGCCCAAGAATATTAGGCTTGAGGGGGAGTTGGTGATGCAATTATGCCAAGCCTAGATGCTTGATCATCTGTTCTAAGGCTCATATGTGCATTAGCACATGAATGACCTCTTGTAAAACATTGATTTTTTACTCCTTGTAAAAGTGCATATATGGAATCACTTCAATCAAGAATCTTTGCCCGACTTATTTGGTGAGGACTTATGGAAAATCAAGTCCTAAATCTTTGGAACAATTGTAGGTAAAGACTAGAATTCAAATTTGAATCTTGGCTCCAAGAAAAGGCTATAAAAGAGGACTACCTAGTCACATGAAAAAAAGCCAGATATAGCACAGATTTCAGAGAAATTTGTTTGGCATATTGAGCTCACATTATAGCTCAAATATTTCCTTCAACTTGTGCAATCATTCATTGCCAATGTCAATGTAATTCATGGGCATTAATACATATAGTTTTCTCATATCTCATAGTTTCTACTTTGTGATGTATCACTCAGAACAGTGAACTTCATAGATCCATTTCTTAGTGTGTACTTGATTATTTGCAGTGACTTAAGTTGGCATAGATTTATTAGATTGTCTATTTTTGTTTTACAACGTTTCCTACTTATTTCCACATCCAATCTCGAGTTATGTGCAACACATTACCCACTAATCTGCATACTATCAACACCCGAAAATGTTGGGATGCATCTCTAACTTGCTAAGTATCATTCTCTAAGCATGGTCTATCATTTCAATTGACATAACTTGCAAAAGTTAGCTACCCAAGTTAGCTAGATATGCCCAAAAGGATTTTGTTCAATTATTAGTAGAGAAGGAGTACTGTTCATTTCTTTGAACAAGTGTAATGACCAAAATAGCAAGTTTTTAGCTCACAATGAAACCCCAACTTGTTTGTTTTGATCCAATGATTTCAGGATCATCTTCCAAAGTACTTGGGTGATTATTTGTGCTTCTTAGAAAGCTAAAGAGGTCTAGTTTGTACTCCTAACTCCGTTTTGGCTGGTGAAAAGGAGGAATTCGCAGCACCATCTCATCTCTCGAAGGTGTCGACCATCTATTCCAATAGTTAATACTTCCATAGGATTCTATAATGCATCAAATCCGATGGATTATACTAAAGATCATATACATAAATATAATAAAAATATCTCTTTTTTTGTTTGTACACATTTATTCGGGTTATTGGGGCCAAGAATTATGTAGTATGTCCACTACATTTGAACATGCTAGTCTTATACAGAGTGTCACTAAAACTCCATGTGCTCACATCCCTATGGATGAAAGCATGGAGTGACTTCATCTCTTGAATCAATTAACTTTGTGTCTCATGATGTGGAATGCTCTTTGGTCCGTCACAAAAACTCCATGTGTGTAGCTCAAGCATAAGCACCACCTCCTTTACTTGTCAATCCGTGGAAATGTGAGGACTGGTATGAAGACCATGAGGAAGTGAAGGCACAAGTGTGTGAGTTAAAGCACACAAACATGCACACACATACACACACATACACACACACGTGCACAAGCAAGATCAAAGAGAGGAACAATGGAAGGACTTTGATTACACAAGAGTCTCTTACAAAAGCTCTATTCTCTCACAAGCTAACCCCAAAAATGAGCTCTCTAGCTCTTTTTATAGTTTTTGGACTAGTTTTGGCCCTGTATAGACCTAGTGTCTGACCTAGTTAAAAATTAGATTCGAGGGCTTATTTGAGGGCTCAAACGGAGTCTAAAAAATATGAAAATTGGTAGGATGATACTTCTAATACTCCTCAAGTTTGAGGAATCCTCGGCTTGAACAAAATGGAGTTACAAAAAGATGAAATGGTATTTACAATGGCTTTTAGTGATGAAAATCACTATTTTATAGGGATTTCTTTGCAAAATTTAACATACACTTCTTGGAGCTCCCTATGTGCTCCTTCTTCTTGTGTGCCCACTTCTGTGATGCACTTATTATGCTTGTCCTTGATCTTTGAGATTCAACACTGATTTGTTCTATAAATTTGACATACATTTCTTGGAGCTCCCTATGTGCTCCTTCTTCTTGTGTGCCCACTTCTCTGATGCACTTATTATGATTGTCCTTGACCTTAAGCTTCAACACTCCCCCATCTCGAGTCTGTTGTCCCTAAGAGAACCTTGTTGTAGGGTTTGTTCCAAGTAGTGCTTTGAGAGGTAGTGTTCATTCGGTATGAACAAGAATTGTCTAGCTTCCAAATGTGGCACGATTGGGTGTTCGATTCTTCATTTGTCACTGCGAGCCTTTGCAAGTTGTAGTCCCTTGGTATGTGCTTCTTCCTTGGATTCCAGCATGAGTGTGTCGTTCTGAGTCTCCATTGATGTCCTCTAGACCACGAAAGGTGATGGTAGTCATGCCGAGTACTCATAACCCATAATGAATGATGGGTAAGTGTGTTCATGCATGGGTTGAGGAAAATATGTGCCTTGTGCATGGCCTTGTAATGTAGCCCTATGCATGCTTACTTGGAAAATGCAGTGGAAGAAGTATGGTGCAAAAATTGGGGGTCTTGAGCTGAGTGCTCAAGGGTATGCCAACGAAGAGGTTTCCTAATCTATCATGGTTATGGTGTTGCCAAAGTAAAGATACTTACCATGGAGAATGGTCAATCGATGATGATCTCTTCGTGTTGTACACCTGACATTGTGATGGACCATCAGCTAGTCTTTCATTGTCGATGAATGTCCGTGTTGATGGTTCACTGATGAAATTCTTTGAGTGCCTCGTCCTGTCTCCTCTCTTCAAAGCAACATTTGCCAAATACTGAGAATTTAAATTTCTTTATATTCCTTGGCAAACAACGTTGGGTAACTACGCCAAGCTTAGTTTCACATATTCTCTTTAGCTCACCATAAGCATGAGTCTTCTCATCCAGTATACATACAAGGATTTGCAAGGGACCAAAACTACCCCTTGCAGATACCACCTTGGATGCTCTCACACATATAGTAGTTAAGCATCTCTCAAGTTGCGGACTTTCGAGATATTCCCTCCTACCATAGTAAGGGGAAACAATAGTTGTGGATGCCATGTTCCTGTCAAGTTCTGGATATCCACCAAGATAAGGTAACAATAATATCATCTGCTAGCCAAGACACACTTTTATCAAAACTGATAAATGCCCACTCATCAATGGGTCCACCTTCAACTAAGCATGAAGCATTCATGTTCCCTGAGCCAAACCTGGTAACAAGCTCTCTCTCTCTCTCTCTCCTTCTTCTTTTTCGAACAATGTCACAAAACAAGAAGACAAATGTTAGTGCAAAAAAAAATTTGTTTACATGTGTCAATGTGCTCTTGTGTCTGGGACTCTCACCTGCGTTTATGCACAGCTGTGTAATGTGGCCCTATATTAATGCATACTTTAGAAATGCATGACTTGAATGGTGCAAAAGATAAGGTTGTGCAAGGAGCACATGGTTGTCGCTCGTGGAGGCTTTCAATGTTACTTGCGGATGTTGATGCCATCTTTTTTGGAGGTATCCATTGGATCTTGAGATGACAACTGATCACTCCTCCTTATAGGGATCCATTTGAGAACCATGTTTGGTTGCGTCGAGATCACCTTGGGCTTCTTCATCTCTGGATGGTTTCTTAAATTTTGTATCCCACATGGTTGGTTCTTTGGTTCTATGGGGGCTACTAGTGCTTTTGGCTTCCATACCCATATCCTTGATGATTGCCTTCTTATTTTGTTTGAAGAGGTGAGTTTATATTCTTTTGGTCTCTATGCTCGGTTCTTACCCTTTTCTCTCCTTGACTTCTTTGTTGTGACCTTTTGCATGTGGGAGAGCATAGGTTGTGGTATATGTAAGATCTTCTTGGGTACCCATATTTATAATTGTTCTTGTTGAGCTGCAACTACTTTGTTAGGCACCCAAATTTTTCGCAGACCTTCTTGTTGAGCTGGTCCTGGTTGCGTGATTCTTGTCTTTGCATGGTGGGCTTGCCTGAGTGGGAATTGTGTTGGCAATGTTGGTGGTTGCTCTCCTTTTCTCACCCAAATCTGCTTCATGCCCGGAACTACCTTCTTCTTAAAATCCCTTTGTCTATTTGATATAGCGATTGGCTTGTTCTGTTTTGCTTGCCTTGTTGGTTGAGTTGTGGTGGCGGCATTAGTCCTTGCACCAGAGGAAGAGTCTGCTCGTCTTTGAGCGTGCTCTTCCATGATTGAGTTCTTCTGGAACATAGAGATTTTGATATATACAACATCTTTTTTGCTAAGATTAGTCCTAGGAGAACTACAAGAAGGTGTGAAATCTGGAGTTGTGAGCATGCCATTCTCTAGTTCTAATGTAAAGCATTTTTCTTGGACCCAAACTTGAAGAAGTTAACTTCTTAGGTTCAAGTTGACTGCATGGTCATAAGTCCAATCTTGACCCAAGACAAGTGGCTCTGTAAGGTCCTCATCATGACACACTAGCATTTTGACTATCATTGGAACATCTTGAAGGTAGATGGGAAGTTCCACCTCGCCCAAACAAGGGGTTTCCACACCTCCCAATCCTATGAGATAGGCTTCTATGGGATTGATGTTCAACTGTAGGTCTTGGCAGTAGGAAAGTCTAACTACACTAGTCGCTGCACCTGAGTCAATCAATGCTTTCACAATCCTTGCACTCTTTCATTGTCCTATCTCTATGGTCACAAAGGGATGTCAATCAATTATTTGAGAAGTAGTTATGATCAATTTTTAGCACATGTCCATGTGATATTTTGGGGCTTTCGGGTTGACATCTAGGCCCAGTGGCCTTAACTTATTTCGCCTAATGTGCTCTCTAGCCTCTGCCTGTGCTTCTTCTCTAACCCTTAACTCCTCTTCTTTTCGCTTCTTAGCAGTGTTGAGTCTCATTAACATATCCTCTGTAAGAGGTTCTTGATATAACTTGACTCTACATCCATTAATATAGTTTGGCAAGATGTCACCTTCTAGCGTGGCCAATTGAAATGCACCACTAGTGGAAATTCTATTAATGATCATGGTTCCATGTCCTCTTCTTTCCAATTTATGACCATGTTGTTTTAGTGTATAAACAAACACTAGGTCTCCCTCTTTCAATCCCTTATCCTTTATGTGTGCATTAAAGTAAGCCTTTTGTCTTTTCTTTGCAGCATAGATGCCTGTTCGTACTCTTGTGTTGCTTTTAAAGTTGGGATTAGGAAATCTAATGGTAGCACATCATTTTGTCCGAAGATCATCTGAAATGGGGTGGTATTGAGTACCATTTTGTAAGCAACTCGATTAGCCCAAATAGCATGATGAAGCTATTTATCCCAATCAGAGCGTTTATTATTTACTAGTTTAGTCAAGACATTACATAGGATCTTGTTTGTGCTCTCCGCTTGTCCATTAGTTTGTGGATGATACGGGGCCAACTTCTTATGTATCACCATGAATTCTTGGATAAGATGCTCAATGACTTCATTCAATAAGTGCATACCTCTATCACTTACTAACTCGATTGGTAACCCATATCTAGTGAACACATTCTCGAATAAGAACTTAGCTGTCTTTTGCGCATCATTCTTTGTCATGGCTTTTACTTCTACCCACTTTGTAAGGTAATCTGTGGCTACAATAATGTACTCTACATGGGAGTTTCTAGATGGGGGATTAATAGGACCTAGAAATTCTATACCCCACTTCAAAAATGCATGTCCTCCCATCATTGGTCTCAAAGGCATCTCATCTTTCGTGATAGGATATTGTGCACATTGTCATGTGTCGCATTTCTTCACATAGGTATGTGCATCCATATGAAAAGTTGGCCACCAAAGTCCTAAAAATAAAATGGTCTTAATTACTCGGTCAAGACCAAAGTGTCCAGCTGCAACACCACTATGTGCCGGTTCCAAGACTTTCAAATAGTCTGATTCATGAACACATAGTCTTAAGTAACCATCGTTGCCTCTTTGATATAGGTTGTCTCCAACTAAGGCATAGTCCTGAGCCTCTTGCTCCATGCTTCGTCTTCTTGCTAGACTAGCCTCTTTGGGTAATGTCCCTAATCTCATGAATTCTACCAATGGAGCACTCCAATCTAGAACTAACGACACTTGATAAAGTGTGGCATGCTCCACTGGGGGCCTCTTTTGGCACATTGGACAATTCTTAATCCACTCGTGTATTTCTTTGTCCATGCTAGGCCAATACACTCCTAAACATTTTAGATTCTGCAATGTTCCTTGTTTAGAATAGTGATTTCCTAGCAATCCTTCATGAGCTTGTTGCAACCAACTACTATGTTCATCATCCTCAACACAACAAGCTAATACACCCTCTGTATCTTGTTTATACATGCTTCCTGCTAATATTTGATAGTTTTGTGATCTTACAACTTCATCTTTGTTTGTTTTCACATTCTTAATCGTGGGTTCGAAGGTCAGGACAGGTACCAACTTATTTGCCCACTTAGGAACAACTTCTAAATTGAACAGATAAGCATCAGGTAGTTCATCAAACACTCCTTGCGGTGGCTCTCCTAAAGTAATGCGAGAAAATTGATCTGCTCTGAGGTGGGTTCTACCTTTCCTAACAACAACTTCAAAGTCATATTGCATTAGTAAGAGGAACCATCTTAATAATCATCCTGTATTGCAAGGTTTATTGACCAAATATAATAAAGCTTGATGATCAGTGAAAACCTTGAATTTTTGGCCAATAAGTAGTGTCTAGACTTCATCATCACGTATACCATGCCTAAACCCTCTCGCTCAGTTGTGGTATAGTTTTGTTCAGCTCCGGTTAGCTATTTGCTATATGCTATGGGTAAATCTAAATTTCCTTCACCTGTGGGTTGTGCTAGCACACATCCTATGGCATGCTTGGATGCATCCACATGGACATGAAATGGTTTATTCCAATGAGGAGTGGTCAGTATTGGTGTTGTGCACAAACATCTCTTCAGCTCATTGAAGGAGTTTTCACATTCGTCGTTCCACTCAAAATTTGTTAGCAAGGCATAAAGAGCTTTAGCTATGATCGCATACATGTGCATAAATCTACGATAATATCCACAATGGCCCATACAAGCTTGTACCTCTTTAATGTTCCTAGGCCTCGGCAATTGTACTATGGCTCTAACTTTGTCCTCATCTGTAGATATTCCGTTCTTAGAAACAATATGACCTAAGATTTTACCTTGTCGTACTACACTTTTCTGGGTTCATACAAACTTGATATTCTCTACATTTGTTGAAGATCTGTTTGAGCTCAAGAATGTGGTATCGTCTTTGTTGGGAATGAGCACATAAATCATCCACATATACTTCTAAGCTCTTTCACAAGAACTCTTTGAAGACATGACACATGAGCCTTTGGAATTTGGCAGGTGCATTTGTGAGCCCAAATGGCATCACTCGGAATGCAAAGATTCCCACTCTATGGAAAAAGCCACCTTATGTTAATCTTCTGAGGCAATGGCTACTTGGTTGTAACCTGAAAATCCATCAAGAAAGCTATAAACTTCCTTGCCTGCAACATGCTCCAATAAATTTTCAAAATGAAGCCTTTGTGTTGCTCGAAATTTCTATAATTTAGTATACATATGCATTACAAAATACAACACATACTAAAAGTTTCTTGTTTTTATTTGAGCAAAGGCTTGTGATTTGTTCCTTTTTCGCTGCCACTTATTTAAGTGTACATAGAGCGTACTATTTGAAAACAAAAAATATATATATATAACAATAAATCATAAATTGACCAAAACCCATATCCTAGTATGGAATTAGGACCTTCATCACCCTCTAGGAGATACACTCACGAAGACCAACCCACAGATTCTCTTCAGACCATAAGTAATAGGATTACTAGTCTAGAGAGCACACTCCACAATATATTGGAACATGTGCATGGTTCCAAGAAAGAGGGAGATGTGTCGAGACCTGATTTTCCAGGGATGGACATAGATGATTCAAATGAGTTTCTAGCTCCACAAGTCCCCAAAGGTATCATCCTAGATAGTGAGGCCACATGGCAGCTTAAGGATCTTAGGCTGCCTAGATATCATTTTTCAACCAGTGCTAGGACTGCTGATGTTGTTGAGTAGTGGCTCAGCAAGTGGGAGAAGTGCTTCCGCTAGTGCCATATAATGGACGATAGGCACAAGATTCAACAGGCCATGTATAACCTTATGGACGTCACCCATAGGTGGTGTTGCAAGATTGAACAAGATAAGAAAGAGCCCAAGACTTGGGATTAGTTCAAGATCTTGTTTAATAATAGTTTTGTACCACTATGAGAGGTCTAGAGCACTATACACCTAGTTCTTCATCAATCAAAAGAATTATATAGTTTAGAAGTATGCGGATAAGTATAGGGAGGTGCTTCTTAAAGTGTGTGATACTATCCCACAGTTTCTCTACGCCCATAAGTTCATCTTGGGACTTAGGGAAACTATTAGACCATTGGTGAGGAAGGAGAGATATCAGACCTTGGCACAACCCATGGAGATGGCTTTAGTCTATGAGGATGGCCATAGGGCCACAAGCTCCCACAGTCAAAGGTCCTCATGGCCTAGGGTAAGTCCATCATTCCACACACCTACTCTTGGTTCGACCAGTGCATAGCCTTCTAGAGAGGCTAAGCAGGTGCATATGATTAAGAAAATTGCAGGATGTAAGAGAAAAGTGTCTCATCTAGCTGAGAGGGCTTATAATACATCCATACTTACCACTCAATAAAAAGATAAGGCAATGAAAGAAGGTTTATGCTATGGGTGTTTAAGGTAGTACCTGTTCAGGGACTATCCTAAGAAAAAGAAGATAACAGCCACCATAGTAATAAATCCCACTCAGGCCGGGAGTGATGATGATGAGGACTTTGGAGATCCCCCATCACCGCTATCATTTCCCATGGTGACCATGACACTCACAAAGAGGTCCTGAGTATGCCAGAGGCTATGCTTTCACTAGTGGCACAAAAAGGATATCAGCTTCCCAACATAGAACTCATTGGCATGAGGGGAATCATGGTAGGACAACCTATCAAAGTACTCTTTGACATTGGGTGGAAACATAATGTCATTAGTTCTTGACTATTCAAGAGGTTACATCTAGAGACTGTGCAGTCAGAATATGCCTACATAGTAGAATTAGCCGATGGGAAGGGAACTAAGACATGGGATGGATGCGTTTTTTATCTACCTATTCAAATGTAGTCCTATGAGGATAGATTGGATTTCGAGATAGTGAGAGTAGCATGTTTCAATGTAGTCCTTAGTAAGAAGTGGCATGCAAGGAAGATACTGTTCATTGACTTTGCTTCACATGTTTATTAGTTTGAGCATGACCGGAGATGATTACTGATCCATGGAAAACCAGATCTCCAAGAGATGTGATTGGTAAGTGCTATCAAGTTGCTTAAGATTGATTGTAAGTACATGTATTTCTTTTATTTTGTGCATTCACCGTGTATTATGATGGATTTATGCAGTCATGGGACTCTAGTTGGAATGCTTCTGCACTTTGAGCAAAAGTGATAGTAGAATTCCAAGAGTTATTCTTGAAAGAATTACCTTTAGGTTTGCCTCCTTGCAAGAACAAAGAGCATAGAATGGAATTGGTATTGGGAGCGAGTTTGACTGCTCGCTCACCATTTTGAATGAGTTTGTAGGAGGAAAATTAAGTCTGCAAGGTCCTCGATGAGTACCTACAAAAGGGGCTGATCAGACCCAACTATTCACCCTTTGCAACACTAGTTCTTCTAGTGAAGAAGAAAGAAAGATCTTATAGGATGTGGGTCAACTATCGAGCACTATATAAGATTACTATCAGACACAAATAGCCCATGCCCGGGATTGATGATCTTTTAGATGCTCTAGGTGAAGCCATTGTATTTCGTAAAATAGATTTAAAAAGTGGTTACCATTAGATTAGAGTAAGAGGTCATGATGTACATAAGATAGCTTTTAGGACCCTGCTTTGTTCATTATGAGTATTTGGTCATGCCATTTGGTTTGACTAATGCACCATAGATATTTATGCTGTTAATGAATGATATTTTATGTCCATTGAGTGTGTTTTTTATTTTTTTGGTGATTTGTTAGTGTATAGTAGGACTCTGCATGAGCATGAAAATCATCTGAGATTAGTATTGAATGTTTTGAAAGAGACTCAGCTGTATGTCAATCCAAAGAAGACTCAATTGTTTCTTCTAAGGATAGAGTATCTAGGGCATGTGGTATTGGTCAATGGGGTTGAGATGGATCCCAAGAAGGTTTCAGTTATATTATCTTGGCTTACTCCTTAGGATGAGGGATAGATACAAAAAGTTCTAGGAATTTTTTATTTTTGTCAAAAATTCATCTCTTCATATTCATTGATAGCAATGCCTATGACAAACTTGCTTCAAGGCAAAGCTCCATTTGCATGGAAGCAAGAGCAGCAAGAGAGTTTTGATACTCTAAAATAAGCTATTTCAAAGGCTCCTATATGCAAAGTGGTAAATCCACAGAAACCTTTGAGTTAGAGACAGATGCTAGTGGCATAGCCATACGGGCATTTTTGAGAGAGGAGTTGTATGTAGTGGTGCATGCACTTAAAGTCTGGAGACATTATCTTTATGGTGCAGACTTTAAGGTATACACAAATCACCATACACTTAAATACTTTTGTAGTCAGCCAGATCTTTGAGGCCGAGAGGCTCGTTAGGCTGAGCTCATGCAGGAGTTTCACATGGAAATCATGTATAGAAGAGGCAAAGAGAATATAGTTGCTGATGCATTATCATGGATAATGTATCAAATGAGCTTTACAGCTCTACAAATCTCATTGCTTCAAGAGATAAAGGATGCACAAGTGGAAGATCCACATTTGTTAAAGATTATTCAAGCCATTAATGATGAATCTATTATAGGAGACAAGATAGTTCCAGTTGTTTCTTCCCCTAGTAGAGCAAACAAGTACAGTCTATATTCCAATTTCTCAAAAGAGAATGGAATAGTCAAATGGAAAGGAGAGGTTTGCATACCCAATTTGCGACATTTGAGAAGAAAAGTCAAGCATGATAACCATGATGTGTGCAAGACATCTTGGTGTTGACAAGACAATACAACTTGTTAGAAGAACATTTTGGTGGCCTCGATTAGCTAGAGATTTCCACACTTATGTTCAACAATGCTTCATGTGTCAAGTCAACAAAGTAGAAAGGGTAAAGACACCAGGTCTTTTGCATCCTTTACAAATTCTAGATCATAACTAAGATAGTGTATCCATGGACTTCATAGTCGGGTTACCGTTGACCCAAAGGAAGCGAGATACTATCCTAGCTGTGGTAGAGAGAATGATCAAGATGGCTCATTTTATACCCACATAGGAGGCAATAGAAGCTCCATAGGTAGAATATTTATTTATCTTGAATATCTTGAGATTCCTTGGGTTACCAACATCCATAGTTTCAGATATGGATGTCAGATTCATAGGACACTTCTAGAAGTTTGTATTTGAGAAGCTGAAAGTGTCATTAAAGATGAGTAGTGGTGATCATCCTCAAACAAATGGTCAAACCAAGAGGGTCAACCGGATACTCGAGGACATGTTGAGGGGATATGTATCGGAGAGGCATACATACTGGGATAGTTATTTACCAATAGTTAAGTTTGCTTATAAAAATAGACCTCACAAGGTGACATGAATGTCTCCTTTTGAGATGAACTATGGCATGAATCCCAATGCTCCTAGTACCATAGGCATGCCAAAGAAATATCCTGGTGCTTTAGAGTTCGTAGCGAATCTCTAAGAAAATTTAGAAATAGCTAAAGCCAAAATGTAGCAATCCACTAATGGGGCAAAAGTGTATGTTGATAGGAAGAGATCTCCTAGATCCTTTGAAGAAGGAGATAGAGTCTTTCTTTAGATACTAGCTAGATCTACTTCACTCTCCATAGGGAAGTGTAGGAAGCTTTCACCAAGGTTTTGTGGACCTTGAAAGATAGCAAACAAGCTAAGTGAAGTTCCATACCAATTAGAGCTTCCTCCACATTGTAGTGTCCATCGAGTGTTTCATATCATTAAACTTCAAAAGTATAGTTCTAGGGAGGATAATCTAATAGAGGGTATTGTTTCTTTACAGGAAAGTGATAGCATAGATCATACTCTAGAGATTATACTAGAGCCAAGATACAAATGATTAAGAAATCATGTCATGCAGGAGTATCTAGTAGCATGGAGAGGATTACCACTTACTAACTCTACTTGGGAATTAGAAGCTCTAGTTCGCAAGTACTTTCCCTCATTGATCATTGAGGACAATGATCTTTAGAAAGGGGAGAGATTGTCAGACATTGATACACAAGGATCATCACATTGGTCCATAGGGATCATTCCATGTCTTTGAGGGACAAGCGTCAACTAGCCAAGGTACCAAGCTTGGGGGATACCTAAGGTATTCAGTAGTAATGGGAATAAGTGTTGCATGATGTACACATGGTGGCACTAGTCTATTCCAGATCATTGCTATTTTTAGAATACAAGAGGGTATATATGGATCAGAGGAGAGTCACACACACACATCATTCAAGTCTTTCCTTACATGATGGAACAATTGACAGGCATAAGGCTAGGCTTATTGCAAAGGGTTATGCTCAAGAAACGGGCATTGATTTTGATGAGACCTTTGCTCCTACATGCTGAATGACTACTGTTCATAGCATCTATGCACTTGCATCTCATCATGGTTGGAATGTACATCAGTTGGACATTAAAACTACATTTCTGAATGGTGACTTGCATGAAGAAGTGTATGTTTTTCAGCCCCGTGGATTTGTGCAGAAAGGGCATGAAAACCAGGTGTGCATATTGAAAAAGTCATTATATGGGTTTGAAGCAAGCACCACATGCTGATATGAAAAATACATGCCTACCTGATTGCACATGGTTTTGAGAACATTCCAATGGAGAGCACCTTATATGTTAAGCATGGAAATGATGTGCTTTTGATCATTGTTGTTTATATTGATGGCATGCTGCTCACTAGTCCTCATGAGAAGCATACTCTTGATTTTAAGGCTGATTTGCATTCCTCATTTGACATGTCGCATTTGGGGCATTTGCATCATTATTTGGGCATTCGGTTTATGCAAGTTGATGGCATAATAACTTTGTGTCAAAGAAAGTATATTGATACATTATTACAGTGTTTTTTCCTTGAAGGCTATAAACCTATTGCCACTCCTATGGAGACAGGTTTATGATTGAGTCTTCATGATGTTGGAGATGTATTTGATGTTGTTCTCTATTCATAGGCTGTTGGATGCTTGATTTACTTATGCACTACTTGACCAGATATTTAGGTTGTTGTGTCATAGATGAGCAGGTTTATGCATTGCCGAGGTGTCAAGCATTGACAGGCCATTAAGCATATCTTTCGCTACTTGAGTGGTATCCAGCTACTTGGATTGTTTTAACCCAAGGGGGGATCACTACCACCAGATTTACATGCTTTTTTTTTTACTCGGACTAGGTTGGTTGCTATGACACTCATGTGTCCACTACTGGCTTTTGCTTCATTCTTGGTAGCTCATGTATATCTTGGTTGAGCAAGAAGCATCCTACTATGGCCAATTCTAGTTATGAGGCTGAGCATAAGGCATCTTTCACAATGATTTTTGAGTGTGTGTGGCTCAGATGCCATATGGCTGATTTGGGTGTTGGTCTGTCTTTTGCCACCACCATCTTCACTGATAGTTAGAGCACATTGGCAGTTGCGAGGAACCTTGTTTCCATGCTCACACTAAGCACATTGAGGTACACTACCATTATGTCAAGGATATAGAGAGTACATGTGCAGAGGCAAACTGAAAAGAAGAGTGTACTCACAAAAGAGAGAGTGTGTGAGACTCAAAATGAGTAGACCATGAAATGGGTAAACTCATGTGTATTAGAAATGAGCTTGCCAAGAGCATGGAGTAGGCTCCTCAAACTTCAAACCAAGTACAAATGGGGTAGAGGCACTCCTTATATAGATTTGGGAGGGACTCTCCAAAGTACATCTCATGTGGGATAATTCCCCTAAAAGGAGAATGTATACAATGGTGGAAGTAACGGAGTTAGACATCTACGGAAGCACGCAAACAACATAAGGAAGAAAAAGAAGCTTGGAGCACAACACACAATACTGAATGTATTACCACGAGTGTACAAAGATAAGTAACCCATCAGGTCTATATGCATATATACAAGCCGAGGGAAGAAACCTCCTAAAGAGGGAAAAAAGTGCCCTGACGGTCCTAGTGTGTTCACACACATCACTATGTAAATATATCAACAAATCCCTCCTGGGAGTGATGCACTAAGCAAGGTGCTAGCACTCATGTATAAGAAAGTGCCAAACTATGTGGAATCAATCCTCAAAAGGAAGGAAGCCCAAAGCTTTGCGGAAAGCTTCAAACTTCTCCCTAGGGAGAGCCTTCATGAAAAGGTCTACAATGTTCTCTTGCATGGGCACATATGCCAAGGTGGTCTCCCCAATAGATGTTGAAAGTTTTTAAAGCTCAAGAGTGTGGGAACATGCCCCAAATTGAACCTGCCACATAATGCACAATCAAAGGAGGCTGATTTCCACGAGTTGGAGGCATCAAATCATGCCCATAATGGGAAAAAGTTGATTAGAGAAGATTTAGCTCACCCCTTGATGTGATTGGACCTCACTTTTGACATGTATATGCTTTTATTTGGTTAAAGGGGTTAGTATGTGGTCTTTAAAACCTCTAATGAGTTGTATTATGACTTAGAGTCGTGGAAATACATGCTCAAGCTGCCCCCTTGCTTAAGCATGTCACGAGGAAGGAGATAAGGAAGAGAGCTCACACACACACTCTCACTCTCAAGGAGAAGCACACACACAGATTGAGGCAAGGAAGAATGATCTTCTTCTTCTTCTTCTATTACATAAAAGGAATGTACAAGAATGACCTAAAAACAAGAATACAACAAGTGCAATATATAAAGATCAATACATAAGGAAAAACCTAATATCCGCGAATGAGTGAGCTGGCAAGAAACAAATGTGCCATCACTCTCGGTAGATAAATCTAATAAAGCTCAATGAAGTATCCCTGACATATACCGGCTTGACCACTATACATGTCAGAGAAATGAAAAACTGGTACGTTGTCGTCGAGATTTTCTCTCCTCTCTCACTTGTGAAGGCCTACAAAAAACATATTTGGTGAAGGTAGCCGGAATTCCCCGAGAAGTCCAGGATGCATCAAGGATGTCAAAGGAAGCTCACATACAAAGTTTCAAAGAAATCAAGAAAGTCCATGGTAGCGGTCAAAGCTGGTCAAAGTTGGGAAATTAGGGCAAAAATTTCATTGTCACCAAATTGGATGAAAATCCATATACTTGTAAAGATTGTCAAAGGCAGTCTATAGCCCAAATTTCAGCAGAAAATGGATTTTGTAGCACATTGATATGCTATGTTCATTTTGTAAAAATGTAATTTTTCTAGTTTGACCCTACAAATTCTTGTATAGAAATTTATGTTAGCCATATGGTTTGGCATGTATAAAGACCATATGTGGCTACATATTTGTATAAAGTTTCAAGGCTATCCGAGCTTCCTAGACACCTTAATGCCACCTTGCAAGCTTCCAAATGTAGTCAAACTTGTACAAGTTAGATTCAGATGGGAGTTTTTTCTGCATATTCCTGAAGGAGATCTTTGGAAACATAGTCCTACAATGTTTCATCTTCATCAAAGACTTTTTGGAGGGTCAAAGAGCACAAAGTCCAGTTTTCAAGGTCACCGCAGTTTTCTAGAATAAGAAAATTGAAGGCTTGAATACCTGCCACATGTCAAAATATGATTGAACCATGTTGTACGGTCAAGATGAGCACATATTCAAGGGTGGAGATGCACTAAAGCATAAAGGAAGGAGGATCCATGAGTTTTTCCATAAAAGAAGACTTTTTTGACAATCAAAGATCAATAATGCAGCTTTTCTCCAAAAATAGTGGCTTATCTTATCCAAACTGATGTCAGCACTGATCCGACGGTCCAGATCATCCCCATATCCAATGGTGGAGAATGAGGGCGCCTAAATTTCACTCCTTTACATTAGATTTGATAGAAAGAACAATTCCAAGCCATTGATTTGATTAATCAAATGGTTGTAATCAAAAGTAGTGATCCTAGAGTTGAGAGTTGATTTCTCTAGATCCAAGGGCCCATATTCATTCAAAAAACTATATAAACCCCCCTCCAAACTCCTAGAGCATCATTGTTAGGCATCCATAGGGCTCATGCTAGCTTACGATTTCCTTGAGACGATCACCCTCGGTTGAGCGAGTGAGGATCCAAGGTGAGCTAGTATGAGTATAGTACCTAGTTTCAAATTTAAGTTAGAACTCCAATCTAGGATAGGCTCTTGAAACCAGCATCTCTATCTCGACTCACCCTCGGTGGAGCGTGTGAGTGAGTTAGAGCTGATTTTAATGAGTCTTAGACTTCTTTAGTTAGACGTTACGAGCCTAGACATACATAGGGTCACTGGAGTGGAACTCACCTTCTTACGTATGACATTCGGTTGAACTGTCATGGTTTGAGGGTCGGAACCACCTTTGATCAGTAGACTGCGTAGCTTGACGTACCACGACGATGTTATACATGTATCTTAATTCAATTCTTTTAATTCATGTCACTTTTCACTTGTCTCTTGTCTCCTCTCTCAGTCTCTTAAGTATTTTTACATGTCTTCTATTTCTTCTATGTGTGAGAAGGCTCCGTAGAATTCCGTTGAACCAGTGAGGATGTTTCTTTGAGCTTGTGAGTAATCTCTATCATCATAATTCACTTGCATGCATATAATCCATACATACTCATACATATTGATTAGTTTCTGAAAGTGTATAAGAAGCTCCAATATTATTGGACCGTTCTTCCTTTTGAAACTGGTTTATGTGTAAGGGTTCCATCTATTCTCGTCATGCATACATATTATCCAAAGAAGACTATGCATATGGATTGGAATTAGGAAGTGTTTAAGAAGCTCCTTCAATGGACCATTCTTCCTTCCAAATTTGATTCGTGTGTATGGTTCTCTTTCATTCTTATCATTCATGTTCATAAATCTAACTTGCACTCCTACATTCCTATTCCCATAATCATTTCAACATCTCTCTCTTCTCCATACTCAACATTAATTTCACTTTCATGTCCTTAAACCATCCAACATTCATTAGCTTCATACACCCTGTGTGTGCCACGACCGGATCCGATCCACCCGGATTGCGATCACCTCCACATTTGAACCCGACGTGAAACGCTTCGTGGCATTTGCTTCTGATCTTGTTGGGAGGTTGTGATCCATATCCTTTGTTTCATATTTTTCATCCTCATCATATCATCATCATCAGTCTTGAGTGTTGCACTGGATTTCTCACAGTATCGTGCACATCTTCGTCGTGAAGTAAACGCATTTGTGAGAGATCTAGAGCATCGTGCATCACTTGCTTATTCACATAAGATGGAGGAAGGATTCAAATCCCTTATTGTTGAGAAACAAGGCCAAAGAATAGTCTCTTCTATGTTGAGAGAGAAGGGAAAATTCAATGGCATCAACATCACAAGCTACTTAGATTTGTTTGAAGAGCAAGCTATGATTTTTGGTCTTCCCGAAGATCTTTTGATATCATTCTTTGAACGAATTGTTGATAGCTCTATCATAAACCGTGTCACTCAATATGATAGTCTTCCTTGGAGTGATTTTAGAAAGGAGATGCTCAAAGAATTCTATCTTGAAGATTATAGCCAACATAATCGAGATGGATTCTTACGATGGGTCAATTCTCCAAAGCCTAGTAGCTCTATTACTCACTTACAAAATGAGTATATTAGACGCTATGAACAACTTCCTGATGAGGATAAGATAACTTTGGAACCTGATCTTGTGATCAATTTTCTTAAGCTTCTTCATCCTGAAACTCGTAGGGAAGTTGAACGACGATTAGAAGAACCTGATATACTGACAATTGGCAAAAAGTGCGTAAAGTAGTAGAGGCTGTAGCCAATAGACATCAAAGACAATCCATGCTTTATGAGCAAACTAGTCTTCCTCAAGCTAGCCTTCCACAAACTAAGGAGCAAGTTAGAGAACAATCCCATGCTATGCTTTTTGACTCTACTCCTATTCCTCAAATGATGGAGCCTACTCAAGGTTTTAAAGTAGAGCCAAATAAAAGTGTAGTTGAACAATCTCAAGTGGATATTCTCACTAAGCAAATGGAAAGTCTTATTGCTACACAATCCAATTTGGCCAAGACTATAGATGCTTTACAATCTAATTACACCAAAACTTTCCAAAATCAAATGAACCCAATGACTTTTCAAGAGCCTAATCAACATGTTATAGCTACCAATCAAAATCCACAAGTAGCTCCTACTCAAGCATATCAAGTTCCTCCAATGCATAATCCTTCAATGCAAAATCCTCATCCTCATGTGCAAAATCCTCAAATGTATCAAAACCTGTATCTTCAAGCTTCTCAAATAGCTTTTCAAAATCCTCAAAATCAAAATTTTCAAAATCATCAACCGTATAATATGGAAGCTCCTCTTGCACCTCAAGTACCACATGTTGCTCCCCAAGCTCCTCAAATACATCAATTGCATTTTCAAAATCCTAATTATCCTGTTCAAGCAATACCTTATCAACAAAATCCTCAATTTCAAAATTTCCCACCACAAGTTAATCAAAATCCTCAAAATCAAAATGGTTTTGTGCGTGGCCCTCGTAGGTGTCCTTGGTGTGATTCGTTAGAGCACTTTTTGAGAGATTGTGAATTATTGAAGGCTGCTAAGGAGCAACGACTAGTAATAGATATAGACAAGAAAATCTTTGACTATCGATCTAGGCTACCTTTGCAAGGAAATTATGGTAAGGGAGGAATGAAAAAACATTATGAAAATATAACCATAATGGACGTAGGAACTAGAGGAGTGAAACTAGAAGCTCTTGATGAACAACAAGTAGAATCAAGTAAACCCACAAAGGAAGGTGATTTTTCCATAGAGGCTTTAGTAAGAGCACGGGATGAGATTAGGAGAATAATGGCTTGGGAGTCACCGATAGAAGATCAATCTCTTATTTCTCACATATCCAATGTAGAAGAAAAACGAAAAAGAGATGAAGCTGAGCCTAGTGAAAGAAGATTGACTCGAAAACAAACCTCAGAGGGAATAGAAACAATCATAGAGCAAGGAGAAACATCACAATCTAAAGATAAAAAACAAGAATCAGAACCCAATGAACAAAAACAAGAGGAGAAACAAAAAGGGAAGAAGACAAAGCAAAGAAAAACAGAACCAAAGCCTTTAGATAAACCAGAACAATCAAAACAAACTGAAGACCAAACACGAGAACATGAACAAAAACAAGATCCTGAGCAAAAAAAAAAGAAACCAAAGAGAAAACCTAAAGCCATCTTGATTTCAGAAATTGAGAGAAAAATAGATCCTATGGAGATTTTAGATAACATTTTGCTTAAGAGTCAAGTGACTATGTCTTTAGAACAAGTTTTCTCTATTGCAAAGCCTGTTTTTAAAGATAACTTTATTGGCCTAATTAAAAGGAAGAGGTTTCCGCTTAATCTAGATACTGAGATGCAAGATTCTCTAGATCAAGATCAAGCTATGAATGAAGCCTTAAACTTTGATGAATCTGATGAAGAGGACTTTGATGATGATGAAGTAAATGTTAATAAAAATTTCTTAGGACCTATTCAACCTGACCATGAAAATCATGAAAACAATCCTGAAAGTCACTTTAAAAGAACATTTTGGTCTAGAGGTACATCAGAGATGCATGTTAAAATAGGAAATGATAAGAACACTATCACTGTAAATGCATTAGTAGATTCCGGCTCTGAAATCAATGTGATTTCAAGAGAAGTCTATGATAAGTTTTGATGGCCCATAGATAAAGATTGTGGATGGCGTATGAGAACTGCAGATAATGGTGTAGGTACCCTGTATGGAGCTTGTGCTAGTGTGCCCATATCCATAGGAGGAATCATAGAAGAGTTTCACTTTTTTATTCAAGATAATTGCTCCTATGAAGTTCTCTTAGGTCAACCCTTTATTTGTGAGAGTCATATGGAAACTAAAGCCATGGATGATGGGTCTACCTATGCTAGATTTAAGTCTAAGGATGGAATGCAATCACTTCAAGTCATGACAGTAGGAGTGAATCATCCTAGGAATCGATTGTCATTTAGAAAGAAACCTATTGTTACTCAGGGTCATGAGCATGCTTGTAGTGATTGTGCACCTCGATTCATGTTTGGAGCTACATATGATCAAAATTTCGGATAGAATCCATTGTTGAGCGGGACAACAGTGGATATTGGTTTGACATCTCGCATACAACCAACATGTACAATAGTTTGTCACTTTGTTTTCCACATTCTAGATTAGATTTTCTTCATAAGAGTCAATTGTCCAAGTCTTTTATCCAAAAAACCCAAAAAAAATATAAAAACAACAAAATCATGGAACATGATGAGAACATTGAGCATGTGATTGAGACATCTCATTGTTTCTCTACTCTTGAGGAGTTAGAGTTATGTCTTCAACAAAATTCTAATTCCCATATTATTCTGATTTCTTCCCTTGATGAGTATGCTCTAATCCAAGAGTATGCTCTCAATGTTGACAAGTGCTCAAAATTTAACCAAACACATGATGCCTTAGTTGAAACAAAGTACAAAACTGCAGATAAAAAAATCAAACCCATAGCTCAACCATTACCTCAAGGAAGTAATGAAAAAATTATTGATGTGAAAAATGATCCAATTCTTCGGGATAAGAAAAACATAGGACATACATTCACGGATGAGACAATCAAACAGGTGAAAATTGGTAGAGATGATGACTTTCTTTTGCCAGCAGAGAGAGATAAATTTGAGAGAGTCATACGTAGCCATGGAAAAGCCTTTACTATGTATCCTCATGAGATTGGTTGTGTAGATCCTAAGCTAGTTGCACCCATGATAATCTTTACTATTCCACATATTCCATGGAATCTTCGTCCTATACCTGTTCCAAAGGCTCACTTACCTGAGCTAATGAAACTACTTAAGGAGAAGATAAACATGAGAATTTTAGAGCCATCTTTTGCACCTTACTCAAACAGATGGTTCACTGTGCCTAAAAAGAATGGGAAACTACGTTTTATTCAAGATCTCCAACCCGTCAATAAAGTCACCATAAGGAATGTAGGAACAGGACCCATTGTAGATGAGTTTGCTGAATCATTTTCAAGACATTCTATCTATTCAATGGGTGATTTATATTCTGGATATGACCAATTCCAGTTAGCAATTGACAGTCATGACATAACCACAAAGAAAACTCCTTTAGGCTTAGTGCGAATGTGTACTTTACCTCAAGGAGCGACTAATTCTGTGGCTCATATGATGAGTGCTATGAATATGGTCTTACATGATTTTATCCCTCATATAACTATGCCATTCATTGATGATATTCCAATTAAAGGGAGTGAGGAACGTGTAAAGGACATTACTGTAGATTCATCTAGATGTCGTAAATTTGTTCTTGACCATATCTCTGATTGTGAAAGAATATTTCAACGATTTGAAGAGGTAGGTCTCACATTTTCCATAGAGAAATCTGTTTTTGGTGTCAACGAGGTGCTTATTGTTGGACATTTATGTGGCCATTATGGTCGAAAGCCATACCCACAAAAAGTTGATGCCATTAGCAAGATTTCTGAAACATGTAACAATGTGAGTGAGGTACGTAGATTTCTTGGTGCTTGCATCTTTTATGTTATTTGGATCCCACACTTTGCTCATGTTGCTGATTGTCTTTATGACTTGTTGAGGAAGAAACGAAAATTTATTTGGACTGACAAACACACTCAAGCTATGCGTAAATTGAAGAAATTATTGCTTGAAGCTCCCATCCTTAAGCGTGTAGACTATTCTGCTAACAAACCTATTATATTGACTGTTGATACTAGTCCTATTGGTATAGGTTGGGTCATAAGTCAAGACGATAGTGAAGGGAATAGATATGCAATTAGGTTTGGTGCCAAAATTCTACATGAAACACAACAAAAATATCCACAGATCAAACGAGAACTATGGGGTATGGTAACAACTTTGAAAATAGACAAAGAATATTTCATTGGTGCAAATGTCAAAGTTGAGACTGATTGTTTGCCTCTCATTGGAATGATAGCCAATTGCTCATCTCCTGATATAGCCATGCTTAGATGGATCTCATATATTAAGTTCATAAATCCTGAGTTAGTTCATATTTCAGGTAAGTCAAACTCAGTTGCTGATATGTTATCGAGAGCTAGATTTGATGATGATCTTGAAAGTGATCTAATAAAGA
Source organism: Ceratopteris richardii (assembly GCA_020310875.1). Lineage (NCBI taxonomy): Eukaryota > Viridiplantae > Streptophyta > Polypodiopsida > Polypodiales > Pteridaceae > Ceratopteris > Ceratopteris richardii. The sequence goes on from CM035437.1 coordinate 88,087,726, forward strand.
ATGTGAACTTAATTGACTATGTTCCACATATATATGAGTATGAGCAATTTCATGAGTCTGAGTACGAAAATGAATGGAGAGACATAGGAAAGTATCTGAGTACACTACAACCATTACCTAACTGGACTACGAATAGATTCTGTAACATTAGGAAACGAGCTTATAACTTTTTCCTATGTAATGGTTATCTTTGGAGACATGCTAAGGGTAAGGTTACGAATCCACAACGAGTCCTAGGAAAACGAGGGCTTCAATTGCAAGTAATGAAGGAAATGCATGAGACATTATGGGCAGGTCATAAAGGATTTTTTGGAACATATGAAAAAATAAGAAGTACCTATTATTGGCCTAGGATGTATGTTGACATTAGTAGCTATGTTTCTACATGTTCTACTTGTCAACTTCATTCATCAGTCAAACATAGAGATCCGTTGCATCCTACTTATCCACCTTGTATTCACTACAAGTGGGTAGTAGATCTTGTAACTATGCCTAAAGGTATTGACAAAATGTGTTACATTGTACTTGCAAGAGAAGACTTAACTAATCATGTAGAGGGACGTGCACTACGATCTAAAACCACTTACAATGTTTGCAAATTCTTGCTTGAAGATGTCATAAGTCGCTTTGGGTACATAGAGAAAGTAGTTGCCGATCGTGGAGAGTTAAATGCGAGAGAAGCTAAAGAGTTCTTTGAGCGTCACGGTATTCGTTTGTCTCTCACTACTGCATATAACCCAGAGGCCAATGGTAAAATAGAGAGAGGGCATCCACCTATTGTGAAAGCCATATCTAAAGCATGTAATGGTGACATCAAACAATGGCCTAAATTCTTACCTTTTGCACTTTGGCCAGATAGAATGACATGCACACGTACTACTGGATATATGCCTACTGAACTCATGTACTGTCAAAAACCATTGTTTCCAATTCAGTCTCATATTTCTGCATGGTCAAATTTGCCTTGGTCTGAAAACATGTCTACTGATGAGTTTTTTGAGTTTGCGTATTAAACAGTTAGAACAAGGTAAACTAAGACTTGATGATGCTCTTGAAAAATTAAGAGAATCTAGAATGAAGAACAAGCATTATTTTGATAAAACTCATCGATTGCGTCCTAAGCCAATGGAAGTAGGAGATTGGGTGCTCATTTATGATAGTACATTCGACTCTCAATATGATGCACGCAAAAAGCTCACTCAACGGTGGTTTGGGCCATACATAGTATCAAAAGTCAACAACAATGGTACGTATGCTCTTTGTGAATTAAATGGTGTTGCACTAAAAACTTTGATTGCAGGTAAAAGGATAAAGCTATTCAAGGAACGTGATAATGATGAGTACATTTTGGATGAGGACATTGAAGAAGATGACAACAATGAGGCCGATTCATAAACAGGAGTATCCATGTTATACAAAATAAAAATATAAATAAAAAAAGGAAAAAAAATAAAAAAAACATATAAAAATATCATTAATTTTTCAAGTTCATGTTGCTTTGTTTTTTTTCAAGTTCATTCTATTTTTTTATTTTTTATTTTTATTTTTATTTTATTTTTTTTCCATGCTTGTTTCATGCATGTTTTTTTTCAGTCTTTGCATTGCATTGCATATCCACATCACTTGAGTCAAAAAGGGCAAATGATGATTTCTCTACTTGTGTAAAATTTTATCTTAAGTAGTAACTTATCTACCAAGAAATTGTTTATAATCTAGGATTGTGGAAAGATAGGGCGTGTAGATTTGGAGGTTTATTTTGGTGACAAGACTTTCATATATAAACATGCATATGTATCGTGTATCGAAAGCATAATTGTTGAAATCCTAGCTCTTGCTACTACATGTTTCTACATCCTTAGTCCATCTCACAACACTTGTATCGGAGTTTAAATGACTGTTCTCCGTCATCAAAAATGGTTGTACCTTGTATCGGGGTTTAATTTTTCCTCGTTAAAAAAAAAAAAACACTACATGTTACCAAGAAGTTTACACTTTCTTCCACCCCAAAAAAGTGATCGTAACCATAAAGTTGCCGAATCATCATCATCATCGAAAAAAAAGAAAAAAAAGAAAAAAAAGAAAAAAAAAAGCAAGCCAAAGGAGGATAAAGAGGCATAGTAGAATAAATCACGGGCTATATAAGCAGATTTATGCATTAGTGGAGTTTAGTTAGATTTCCTTGCATGTTATTAGAGAAAGAGCATTTTCATATTTATGTAGGAAAGGAGTTGATCTAAAATAAGCTAAAGATGAAAGATGTCTCTTGAAAATCCTAAATCTTTGTTTATAATCATATTTAAGGTAGATTGCTTTATGAAAAAGGTACAAAATTTTCTTCAAGATGAGAGGAACTGATGCTTAAAACGACTCAATACATCCACTTCCACTTCATATTGATGCTTGTTTTTTTTCTTTCTTGTTGCCAATGTTGCTTGTTCATTTGCATATATGTTGCCTATTTGTTCATGCATATTCACGTTGTCTGTTTCAATTCTTTCTTTCATGCAAATTTTGCTTCATGTCATGTTACATACTTATTCATGCATATAATCAATTTTCCTTCCATGTTTCTTATGTTGCCTATAAAAGAATTTGATGCCTGGAACATTTTGTTTTTCACAGATGCTAGAGTGGCGCTTCCGGAGGAATCGCAGGTTTAGTGGGGGCGAATGTCGTCGAGATTTTCTCTCCTCTCTCACTTGTGAATGCCTACAAAAAACATATTTGGTGAAGGTAGCCGGAATTCCCCGAGAAGTCCAGGATGCATCAAGGATGTCAAAGGAAGCTCACATACAAAGTTTCAAAGAAATCAAGAAAGTCCATGGTAGCGGTCAAAGCTGGTCAAAGTTGGGAAATTAGGGCAAAAATTTCATTGTCACCAAATTAGATGAAAATCCATATACTTGTAAAGATTGTCAAAGGCAGTCTATAGCCCAAATTTCAGCAGAAAATGGATTTTGTAGCACATTGATATGCTATGTTCATTTTGTAAAAATGTAATTTTTCTAGTTTGACCCTACAAATTCTTGTATAGAAAATTATGTTAGCCATATGGTTTGGCATGTATAAAGACCATATGTGGCTACATATTTTTATAAAGTTTCAAGGCTATCCGAGCTTCCTAGACACCTTAATGCCACCTTGCAAGCTTCCAAATGTGGTCAAACTTGTACAAGTTAGATTCAGATGGGAGTTTTTTCTGCATATTCCTGAAGGAGATCTTTGGAAACATAGTCCTACAATGTTTCATCTTCATCAAAGACTTTTTGGAGGGTCAAAGAGCACAAAGTCCAGTTTTCAAGGTCACCGTAGTTTTCTAGAATAAGAAAATTGAAGGCTTGAATGTCTGCCACATGTCAAAATATGATTGAACCATGTTGTACGGTCAAGATGAGCACATATTCAAGGGTGGAGATGCACTAAAGCATAAAGGAAGGAGGATCCACGAGTTTTTCCATAAAAGAAGACTTTTTTGACAATCAAAGATCAATAATGCAGCTTTTCTCCAAAAATAGTGGCTTATCTTATCCAAACTGATGTCAGCACTGATCCGACGGTCCAGATCATCCCCAGATCCAATGGTGGAGAATGAGGGCGCCTAAATTTCACTCCTTTACATTAGATTTGATAGAAAGAACAATTCCAAGCCATTGATTTGATTAATCAAATGGTTGTAATCAAAAGTAGTGATCCTAGAGTTGAGAGTTGATTTCTCTAGATCCAAGGGCCCATATTCATTCAAAAAACTATATAAACCCCCCTCCAAACTCCTAGAGCATCATTGTTAGGCATCATGAGTATACTACCTAGTTTCAAATTTAAGTTAGAACTCCAATCTAGGATAGGCTCTTGAAACCAGCATCTCTATCTCGACTCACCCTCGGTGGAGCGTGTGAGTGAGAGCTGATTTTAATGAGTCTTAGACTTCTTTAGTTAGATGTTACGAGCCTAGACATACATAGGGTCACTGGAGTGGAAATCACCTTCTTACGTGTGACATTCGGTTGAACTGTCATGGTTTGAGGGTCGGAACCACCTTTGATCAGTAGACTGCCTAGCTTGACGTACCACGACGATGTTATACATGTGTCTTAATTCAATTCCTTTTAATTCATGTCACTTGTAACTTGTCTCTTGTCTCCTCTCTCAGTCTCTTAAGTATTTTTACATGTCTTCTATTTCTTCTATGTGTGAGAAGGCTCCGTAGAATTCCGTTGAACCAGTGAGGATGTTTCTTTGAGCTTGTGAGTAATCTGTATCATCATAATTCACTTGCATGCATATAATCCATACATACCCATACATATTGATTAGTTTCTGAAAGTGTATAAGAAGCTCCAATACTATTGGACCATTCTTCCTTTTGAAACTGGTTTATGTGTAAGGGTTCCATCTATTCTCGTCATGCATACATATTATCGAAAGAAGACTATGCATATGGATTGAATTAGGAAGTGTTTAAGAAGCTCCTTCAATGGACCATTCTTCCTTCCAAATTTGATTGGTGTGTATGGTTCTCTTTCATTCTTATCATTCATGTTCATAAATCTAACTTGCACTCCTACATTCCTATTCCCATAATCATTTCAACATCTCTCTCTTCTCCATACTCAACATTAATTTCACTTTCATGTCCTTAAACCATCCAACATTCATTAGCTTCATACACCCTGTGTGTGCCACGACCGGACCCGATCCACCCGGATTGCGATCACCTCCACAACGTGTCATCCTGTATCATCACATGTTGAGCTTGATATCTCAACACTCCCCCTCAAGCTCAATGCCATATCCTGTAATCCAAGCATCTCTCGAAACTTCTTTAACTTCTCAGCTCCAAGTGCTTTGGTGAAAATATCAGCAACCTACTCATCTGTTCTCACATAAACAAGATCAATATCACTTGCTAATACCTTCTCTCTGATGAAGTGATAATGTACCTCGATATGCTTTGTTCTAGCATGGAAAACAGGGTTCCATGCTAACTGTATGCTGCTAAGATTATCACAATAGATAGTGATAGGCTTTTGCACTTCCACACCTAAATCTGCAAGTAACATCTCCAGCCATGATGCCTCACATGCTGCCATTGCAGCACCTCTATACTCAGCCTCTGTACTCGACAAAGCAACAATGGGTTGCTTCTTACTACTCCATGTAATAGCTGCACCTCCAAGTGAAAAAAGAAGGCCACTAGTAGATCTTCTATCTGGAGTACTACCAGCCCAATCTGCATCAGTGTATCCATGAACCTGCAAATCTACACCAGCTTCATAAAACAATGCATAATCCAAAGTAGCACTCACATAACGTAGAGTGCGCCTCAGAGCATGCAAATGTAGCTTCCTGGGAACCTGCATAAATTGACTTTCAAGTCCAACAGTATAACTTAGATCAGGCCTTGTAATTGTGAGATATATAAGACTTCCCACAATTTTCCTATACATAGTAGCATTTTCCAATGCTTCACCTGACGTAGTATCCAATTTCAAATTCTGATCTAATGGCATAGAATTGGCTTACAATCAGCCATACCATACTTTTGCAGCATATTCAAGGCATATTGCCTTTGCGACATCCATATACCTGTTTTTGTATGTATAAACTCAATGCCCAAGAAATAGCGCAGCACACCAAGATCTTTCATGTCAAATTCCTGCATAAGAAGTTTCTTTACCTCTTTGATGCTTTCTTCATTATCACCATCTACAATCAGATCATCAACATAAATAGCCACAATAGTGATGCCATCATCAGCCTTCCTTGCATATAGTGCGTGATCTGCATCACACATAGAAAACCCAATGCTGGTTAAGTAATCAGCAATCCTTGCATGCCATGCACGCGGAGCCTGCTTTAGCCCATACAAAGCCTTTCGCAACCTGCAAACATATTCTGGATGCTTTGAATCTTCATATCCTTGTGGCTGGTCCATATATACTTCTTCCTGTAACTCACCATGTAGGAAAGCATTCTTCACATCCATCTAATGCAAAGTCCATCCTTTTGCTGTAGCTAATGCAACAAGTGTTCTGACAGTAGACATTCTAGCTACAGGGCTAACTGTTTCCTCATAATCAATCCCATATGTCTGTGCATAACCTTTAGCTACCAATCGTGCTTTATACCTGCTTATGCTACCATCAGCATTATGCTTTACCTTGTAAACCCATTTGCAACCTATGGATTTCTTTCCTTGCGGAAATGGAACCAGCTTCCATGTATCATTTCCATAAAGTGCAGCCATCTCCTCATCCATAGCTTTTTCCCAATCTGCATTACCAATTGCATCTTCAAAACAAGAAGGTTCAGCATCTTGTATTACCTTTGTCATGTAGGCACAATGGCGAGCCATGTAACTTTCATATGTCAATCATTGCACTGAATTACGCATCCTTCCAGATCTTCTTGGTCCTGGGTCACTTCTTCTTGTATCATCTGCATGTGCCCTTCTTACTCCTGGAGTCTTCACAGAGGGCAATCCAAGTTCCTCATCAATACTCTTTTCTAAACCACTTGAATCTCCATCAACATCTTCCAAACCTACACCTGTTTTACTACCAGCAGAAAGCTTTTCTTTACCTTTATTGGATGTATTTGATGAATTTGCTGGACTGAAATTTCCACGCAATCTTCCACTCCATGGATTTGAGTTGGAACTATTTCTTGGTGATGCATCCGGTCCACTCAAAACTTGAGATTCTGCACTAGATTTTTCAGCATTTTCTTTGTCATTTGGTTCAAGATTCATTCCTTCTTTGGCATCTGCATAGAAGCTTGACATTTCATCAAATACCACATCTCTGCTCACCTTCACCTGTCGTGTGAGTGGGTTATAACATTTGTACCCCTTTTGCTCAAGGGAATATCCAATGAAGACACATTTTTCTGCTTTCGGATCAAGCTTCGTCCTCAACTCATCTGGAACATGTACATATGCAATACAACCAAAAACTTTCAGATGTGATACGTTTGGCTTTTTACCTGTAACCTTCTCTTCAGGTGTAACTTGATGTACAACAGCAGTCGAAGTTCTGTTCATGATGTATACAGCAGTATGCACAGCTTCTGCCCAATAACAATGAGGCATATTCTTCTCATCCATCAAGGCTCTTGCTATTTCTGCAATATGTCTATTTTTGCGTTCAGCAATACCATTCTGTTGTGGTGTGTACCTGCATGAAAACTGACGCCGAATTCCATGACTTTTTAGAAAATTGCTGAACTCATTTGACATGTATTCACCTCCTCCATCAGATCTTAATGTTTGAATGTACTTCACTGTCTGCTTTTCCACCATAACTTTAAAATTCAGGAAGTGAGTAAGCACCTCGCTCTTCTCTTTCATGAAATATACCCATACTTTGCGTGTATGGTCATCAATGAAAGTAACATAAAACCTGTAACCACCCATAGATGTGGTCTTTGCTGGACCCCAAACATCTGTATGTACTACTTCTAGTACATTCTCACTAACATGCTTGTCATATGGAAATGATGCTCTTGACTGTTCACCAAATTGACATGCTGCACATACCTTTTGCATTTCTGCAACTTTGAAATTTGGTAGTCCATGGACAATCTCATTTGACTGCATCAGTTTCAGCCTTTGCAAGTTTGCATGTCCAATCCGTTTGTGCCATATCTCTATATCTGCAATAACTCCTGCACCTTTCGCAAACATGGCTGCATTCATTTCAGCTATCTTCACATTTAAGGTGAACATCCTACCCACTTTGTTTCCTTTGGCAACCAATCGTCCATCCTGCTTGTACTCTTGTACATATAATCCATTAGCATTGAACCTGACTTGTAATCCCTGGTCAACCATTTGTCCAACAAAAACCAGATTCTTTGTTATATTTGGAACATGCAACACATCAGCAAGATGTTTTACCTTCCCATCCTCCATAGACAATGCTATGTTTCCTGTATGCTCAATAGGATGCGATGTGTCATCACCTGTTTCAACATATCCAGGAACTGGCATTTTCTGCAAACTACTAAACCATTCTGCATGACTGGTCATGTCATTTGAAGCACCTGAATCAACATACGAGACATTATCATTCGATTTTGAAACACCAGCAGACATCGTATTCATCATTTGATGTTGAACCATAAACAGCTTCTCAGAATCATCTGCACTTGTGGATGCATAGTTTTTTTGTTGCCTTTTGTTATTTTGATTCTTTAACCTGCAATCACGTTCAAAGTATCCAGGTTTACCACAATTCCAACATCCTTTACTATCATTACCTGAATCATTTTTTTGGAAATTTCTGCGACCTCTTTGGCTCCCCCTACCTCGAAACTGTCCTCTTCCTCCTGCCTGGAGGGCTATTGATTGATGCCCTAGATGAAGCGGTGACCTACTCTAATACCAATTGTTGGAGTTAGCCATCTACGGAAGCACATGAACAACACAAGGAAGAAGAAGAAGCTTGGAGCACAAAACACAATACTGAATGTATTACCACTGCAAGGTACAAAGATAAGTGACCCATTAGCGTTATAAGCATATATACAAGCCAAGGAAAAAAAACCTCCTAAAGAGGAAAAAAGTGCCTTGACGGTCCTAGTGTGTTTATACACCTCACTACCTAAATATATCAACAAGAAGCAAACGGCAAGGTACCCAAATACAAACGAAATACAATATAAATGGAAATAAACTAGAAATGGAGTCCCTCTTAGATACAAAATGGAGAGGCACTCATGCGAATACAAAATCTAGATGATGTAGGAGCAATCATGTCATCAACACCCCCTCTATAGCTCCATTTTAGAGTGGCTGAATGTTGTAGAGGTCCACTAAGTGCTGGAGCAAAATTAGAGGTAGAGCCTTTTTGAACATGTCCGCCAGGTTCTCCTAAAAGGTACACGGCTCTAGAATAATATTGTGACATACGAGCTTCTCATAGATGAAATGGTACTATATCTTGATGTGCTTCGTCCAAGAGTGGAACACTAGATTCTTGGTGATGGCCAAGGCTGACTAATTGTCTGTGCAGATACATGTTAGAGTAACCTGCAAAACATAAATGTCAGATAATAATCGACGACGCCTGATGGCCTCACATGCTGCGAAACTGGATGCTCGATACTTGGCTTTGATGGATGATAGAGCAATGATAGGTTGCGTCTTACTTGCCCAAGAGATAGGTCCTCAGCCAATCAAGAATATGTATCCAGAAGTAGATCATCAAGAATCAAGATCACTAGCCCAATTCAAATCTGAATATCCTGTCAATTCGATGCTGTACCAAAGACCATGATGCTGGGTGAATATCCTGTCTGTTCGATGCCCCCTTGGTATATTATCAAAATACTCCTTGAGCAGCATCCCAATGGGTCTAATGAGGCGGATGTGCAAACTGACTGAGTATACCAACTGCATAGGCAATATCTGTTCTAGTGTTGGAAAGGTAGAGTAGTGAGCCAACAAGTTATCGATAAGTATGCACCTCCATAACTGATGATGAATCCTCTAGTGTGAGCTTGATGTTTGGATCGAGTGGTGTAGATACTGAGTGAAACTGGTCCATGTTATATCTAGAAAGAAGATCAGAGCAGTACTTCTTCTGTGATAGGAATATGCCTTCTTTTGTTTGCCAAACTTCCATACCCAAGAGGTAGTGAAGTAGTCCAAGATCTGTCATAGAATACTCAAGGTGAAGCTGTGTGATGATGAATTGGATGCGTTCATCATCTGAACTTGTCAATATCAAGTCATCTACATAGAGGATGATGATGGAAACTAAGGACTGCTTTTGATAGATGTAGAGGTTAGCATCCACATTGCTTCTGTGAAATCCTTTATCTCGAAGAACTTGTGAATCTTTTCATACCAAGCCCTTGGAGCTTGCTTAAGTCGGCAAAGTGCTTTGTGAAGTTTGTATACTTGGTCTTCCTTTCCTTGGATCTTGAATCCGTCAGGTTGTTCAACATATACTTCCTCTTGAAGATCTCCACTGAGGAATGCACTTTTGATATCCAGCTGGTAAAGGGGAAACTTAAAGTGAGCACTTAGTACTAAGATTATTCTTATGATTATGAATCTTGCAGTAGGAGCAAAGGTTCATAGTCAATGTCATGTTGTTGCTTGTATCCCTTAGCTACCAACCTTGCTTTCTATAATAGTAGCTATTCTAGTTAGCATAATGGTTGTGTTAATTAGCATAACAACATGTGTTACCTAGAATAACTATTGTTCTAGTTAATTAACTATTCCCATTAACATACTTTCTGTTTACTAGATATTGATCTCAATATCATTCTTCTTAGCAAGATCTCTTAGCCTATCAATAGAATATCTTGGTACATGTTTGTATGCTATTACACAAGATCATTTTGTTGAGAAATATATAGATGATATTGAAGATATAGGTGTAGAAAAAATTCAAATTGATCCAACAAAGATGGAGTTGATGAAGGACAAAGAAACTAACATACATCATCTAGACCCAGAGGCACCCATCTAGGTGATAATAGCCCCCTATACAAATTTATAAAAGCACACAAACAAGAATGTTTTGATGAAAAATCACTACCTATAGTTATAGTTTCTCAATCAGATGGATTTTCTACTACCTATAAAGAAAGCTCATTGTGGCTCTTCAAGTGGTGGGGACCTCAAGTGAGTGGGCCTCTAAAAAATATATGATTTTCGACAACATTTACATACATAAATTACGAACATGCATGCATTATGCATGGATGCATGAGTTTCTAATACAATTTGCAAAGCCTTATAATATTAAAAGGCACCAAGGCGCTATAGAAGAGACACACATGAATTTACATTTATGGTTTATGATGCTCAAACTAGAAAACCTCAATCGCTTTCAATCAAAATATCTCATACTTCTTTTCCAAATACGCCCAAAAAGACTATCATCTCTTATTATTTTAGGCATCTTGCACTATTATCTCCTTTTGAAGACCTCTTATTAATCTTAGGCACCTTGCATTATTATTCCTCTAGAAGTCATTGGTTTGCGATTTTAATAATCGACATGGTCTTATAAACGTGATAGGGCTTCAGCTTTGGAGCGTCTAAACGAGATTCCTAGGAGCTTCTTGAGAAATAATCAGTGAGGAGGACAACGAAGGCACGTCCAAAAGAAAAGGATGTCTCTCTCTCTCTCTCTCTCTCTATATATATATATATATATATATATATATATATATATATATATATATCGCCTAGAGTCTTTGAAGTATCGCTTTTGATATCTTGGAATTTCGGAGTTATGTACGGAACAAAAAGGAAAAGTAAAAGATCGAAATCCATAGAAGCTTCCACTTAAAAAGTCTACTCTGTTCAATGATACACAAGCCTTCTGAGAGTATGATATCATCTAATATATCCTATTTTCAGTGGAAAGAATTCTGTTATATTGAAGCCTTTTGAAAGTATGATCATCCTCTTTCCTTTTATCTGAAAGGAGAATCTCCTCTCCATCGTATGTTCAAAGCTTGTGTTGAATTTGGTGTGCCGCACAATTTCCCAAATCATGTATCGCTTTGAGTCCTTGAAGTATCGCTTTTCATATCTTGGAATTTCACAGACGGAGTCTTGTACGGAACAAAAAGCAAAAATAAAAAATCGAAATCCATAGAAGCTGGATGGATCCCTTGATGTGAAGTTATAACTTGCACTATGTGGAGGAAGGTCTGCAACTTAAAAAGGTCTACTATGTTCATTGATATTGCAAACCTTATGAGAGTATGATATTATCTAATATATTGTTTTTTTTTAAGAGTACAATGAACTGAAAACAAATTCACACAGCCGACCTTATAACGTAGAGGCCCATCTTTGAGGAACTCATAGATATGTCCAGCCAAGACTTGAACTCAGGATTTCCTCCTAAAGACTCAAGGCGTCAAACCACTAGGCTACATGGGCTTGGACAATGAGAAGAATTCTGTTATAGTCGAGCCTTTTAAAAGTATGATCATCCTATTTGCTTTCATCTCAAAAGAAATACTCCTCTCAATCCTATGTTCAAAGTTTGTATTGAATTTGGGTGCAGCACAATTTTCCAAATTCTAGATAAGAGCGTGCCATGTCTGATAATGTGAAGCATTAATAAAGGAACAACAAAAATGAAAGGTGGAGATCACAATGTGTGTGTGTGCTCGAGTATTTGTCCTCATATGAGAATTCCCTTTTCATCCTATGTTGAAAGTTTTTTTTTTTCCAATGGAGGTTCGTCAAGAACCTACTCCCCCGAGCTTTAACTTTAAAAGAACAGATGTATAAGTTAATGGGCATAGTATCCATGGAACCCTTCATATCCCACAAAGCAGAGGTTAAACAACATCACATCTGATTTCGAGTGACCAAAATCATTACATGTCTAGCTTGGAGATTCAACTCTGAACCTCTGCGCAAAGAGATCAAAGACTCAACCCAAAGATTTTCCAAATTTTCCAATTTCTGGATAAGAGTGTGCCATTTCTGATTTGAAATATTAATAAAAAACAGCAAAAATGAAAGGTGGAGAGCACAGTGCATTTGTCCTCTATGTGTGGCACACTCGCATGTGTGTGTGGAGAGATCTTGGAGAGTAATGATATGCTGGAACAGGACACCTCAGAAAATGATAAAATAAATGCATATGGGAATATGCTGCAGAGTCCTCTGCATCAGTAAATAGATCGTATATGATGCAGAGTCCTCTGCATCACTCAATGGTATCCCGAAAGTGGTCTGAACAAGATGCGGATGGAGACGTAGACCTGCTTGTTTATCATATATAATCATACCCCGTTGACAGGTGACGCTTTCTACCTGCATCGACTCCTGTTTCCATGGCGAGTGAATGCTGGTACATTCTTTATTCACTTCGACCTGCAACAGACAGGATAACGCCAGCAGCGGAATGTGTGATGACCTTTCCTTTGTCGGGACTTCGTGTATGAACGTCAATTGAAGGAAGGCTGACGAGCTCAGCGATGGCGGCAGTAGCATTGCTGGAAGAAGACCCGATGTATCATTGTATATACTTCATATCTCGGCGAGTGGGTTTGCCCTAATCGTGTAGGTTTTGTCCCGAGGAAGGAAACTTGAGCTTAACAAGCTTGAGATTCACAGGCGCCACCAGTTGTCGACCCATCCTCTCCTCCATGTAGCCTTGTAGGTCTGCGTCTTCTCATATCTGAGATTCCGATTCCGGCTCTCTCTCTCTCTCTCTAAAGACTGAAGTGGATCCAGCGGCGAGGAGCTGAATTGCGATCTCTAAACCCAGCGTCATCAATGTGCCGAAGGTGGGCTGCTTATTGATCAGCGAGCACGCTCAAGCAGGGCATGAGGGACGATTTGCGTAGTGACGCTCGTTGATCCAGTGGCTTCAAATAGCTCGCGTATTGCTATTGTGGAGTACCTTTTCTAGGTTAATCAGGCCATGGATGCTTCTGTGTCCGATCATAAGAATATCAATGAACAAGATCGCCTTGTTCCCAGTGAAATCCAGCGAGAAGGTTGTTGCAGCGCCACCAATGCTGGTTCCCGTCCATATGTCCGCTCGAAGCTTCCTCGTCTACGGTGGACCCCCGATCTTCATCACCTGTTTGTTCATGTTGTCGAGCGCCTTGGTGGACAGAAGAGTTCGTCCTGCATCTTTCTCACATCGTCATCTCGCTTTGGCTATGTTTATATGAATGTCCCGTTTCTGAGATCAACAGAGATGTCGATTTATATGTATAAATCCTTCTGTGTCTTGCAGAGGCGACGCCAAAGCTAGTGCTGCAGCTAATGAATGTCGAGGGGCTCACCATCTCTCACGTGAAAAGCCACCTGCAGGTCGGCCATGGCTTGACAAAACTGCTAGATTGTCCCTCTATGTATTTTCCAATTGTCTTTACATCTCTATGCAATTCCTTAAATATTCATCTTCCTTGTCATTAAAATGACCTTCATTTCCATGACAGATGTACAGGAGTGTGAAGTTCGATGAGGGCGACAATGAAGGTAGAGGCTCCTCTGAAGATAACCCTAACATTTTTCCATCTCTCTCTCTCTCTCTCTCTCTCTCTCTCTCTCTCTCTCTCACCTCCTGCATAACCATACCCCCACTCCAAACGCACAAACAAATAGCAGTCAATTGAAGTCATTAAAGCTACAGATATCGATATATAGTCGCACACGATCGTTAAGGATACGATCCCTCACACATTCTCGAGAATACACCCACACAGAAGCACACACAGAGGGTGCTGAGGATCGTGCTCTCCTGCTCGTCTTGACGCAGATGAAGCGAACGGAGGCCACTGCATGAATCCGTCTGTTGAAGGAGATGCAGGTTCGAATTTCGCTTCGCCATCCGATTGCTATCCATATTGCGAATTCGAGCGAGCAGCAGCGACGGCGCACCAGATGTTCACTTACAATATCAGAGGCCAGCGGTAAACTCTCTCTCTCTCTCTCTCTCTCTCTCTCTCTCTCTCTATGTATCAAGAGTCAAGTACAGTTCAGTTCGTGTCTTAAACATGAAGATGATTGTGTATGTAGGCTTACGCAGAGTCAAGCGGGCATGATGGCAAACAACTTATGGCAGCCTGTAAATCCGATGAGCTACTATGGTCGTGCTATCCCTACAGCGCCGGCACCTCCATTACAGGTACCTATCTCTCCATGCGGTAGGGGCTACTGGCAGCAGATGCTAAGCTGTCCATACCATCTCTATCACCACGACGACTCTCTATGCCGTATGCTGAGAGAAGGGAGCCATGAACCCGTTGATTCGGCGTCTGCAAGAACACAGGGATATACTTCCTGCTACGTTAACAGCCATCCTTGCATGCGGTCTGATTGCGCGCCGGATATGAAGAAATCGTCTGTTGAGACACATGCGGTGCCGGAGAAGTTTCATGAAGGTGTGGATATGGAGCATTTCCGAGATACGGAGGTCGAGAATGATGCCTCATGTTCGGACTGTGTCGTCCAAGCGGACGATCAAGAACTGACCTCCATGAACACGAATGAACCAGCTGGAAACTCGGCAGCGACGGAATCTCGACATCGTGTTGAAGCACCCGATTGTCCCACCATGGCCGACAAGCAATGCTGTTTCACCTCCGGGAGATGGACGACTAAGACAGCATTTCAGGTTCTGCCTTAACCTTTCCTTCAAAGTTTCTTAGAGCTACGGATAATATGAACTAGACCTGATGATAATCTCACGTAGGATATTCTGCAGCTAAAGTTCTCATCTTGTCAAACAGAAGGATCAAAGCATACTTCATAAGCAACAAAACTAATCTTGGCAAACAGAAGGATTAAAGCATGCTTCATAATCTTGTCAAACAGAAGGATTAAAGCTGCTTTGGCAAGTAGATTAAAATGTTTACAAATTAATCGGAAATTGTATAAATTCTATTAAGCATAGCCTGAAGAAATTTTATAATACTCAGAAATTATCTAGATTCTATTGAACTCTGTGTAAACATAGTCATAAGGCATTGCTGAGTAACATGGCTTTGTTTTTGTTAAACAGCAGGTAGAGTGTTCAAGAGCCACTTAGCCACAAAAGCAAAGCCTGATACTTAAGATGGTGATTGCTAGAGCTGTAGAAGGCTTATAAATCTGAATCCTTAATAATGTACAATATCGCTGCGAGCTTCCTACTTAATTCCACACATTGCATTACCATTGTCATGTGGAGAAAGGGAGGATCACGCCATATTGTCCAAATCTACTCTCTTTCTCTCTTAGATGACCATTTTTCTTTAAGTAGAAAATCGAACAAGATGATCCCTTGTATGTATCATTACGTAGAAATAAGCAATATGAATTCTCCATACAATTCAGACAAAGTTCACTTTGATAGTACTCTTTTCTCCGTATAATTAGAAGCTGTTTATATAGGAAATCTCTTTCCATGTAATAGAAAAGTGTTCAATTTTAGAAATAGTATACGGATAGATCTCAGAAAGATCCTAGTATTCGAATGCACCAGTATCTTGTCTCATCCGCATCCATTCAAGAATGCCAATATTTCCTTTTCCTTACAAAAGACAAAAGTCTCAATGATATTGCACCAAAAGCGGTGTCACACTAACATGCTCTATGGAAAATAGCTATTGATCTAGAGTTTGCGTTCATATATATTCATATACATTTGATGCTTCATACGAATATATTACATGCTGATTATTGTTTATGTAATATCAATTTCGACGTAGTCCATATCCATGCTAATCATATGATTACATATTCCATGATTGATTAATGAATTAATGATGGTGAATAAATTTTAAAAAATGCACCTTCTCCCAATCTATCATAGTTTATAATGCAGTATTTGAAAATCCCTCTTAAGTTCCTCATCCCAAAGAAAACATTTCGCTCAAGAACAACAAACAATTACCATATTCTAAAACTCCCACCTTGAATTTGAACTATAGGTTGAAATAATACTCTTATATAAAAGCAAATAAACATTTAGGCTTAGTAATGGAGCGCTTAATTATTTTGATCGAAGAAAACATTGATATTCATCTTCAATGTTTTATCACTAGTCAAAGTGTTGAACAAGATATACATCGTAATATCTTCATGTACAATTTAAAAGTATATCCAATCACATCTTGAGTTCATAAATAAGTGAATTTTGACTTCAAACTTCAAAGCCAAAGTTATCTTCATCTTTAACTAAAGTTTAACTTCAATAGATCTAAAGTTTTGTATCAATCGATCACTAAGAAATTTCATGAAGGTGTGGATATGGAGCATTTCCGAGATATTGAGGTCGAGAATGATGCCTCATGTATGGCATGTGTCGTCCAAACGGACGATCAAGAATTGACCTCCATGAACACAAATGAAACAACTGGAAACTTGGCAACAACTGAATTTTGATATCATGTTGAAGCACTCGATTGTCACAGCATGGGCGATAAGCAATGTTGTTTCACCTCTAGGCAATGGACAACTTGGGCATTATTTCAAGTTTTGCCTTAACCTTTCCTTCAAAGTTTCTTGGAGCTATTGATAATATGAACTAGAACTAGACTTGATGATAATTTCATGTAGAATATTCTACATCCAAAGTTCTCATTTTGTCAAACCGAAGGATTAAATCATGCTTCATAAACAATAAAATACTATCCATGTAGTTGTTGGTTTGGAAAAATAGATTAAAATGTTTTCAAATCAATCAAAAATTGTATAAATTCTAGTATCTAAAATATAAGCATAGCCAAAAGGAGTTTTATAATAACAAAGAATTATATAAACTCTATTGTCCTCTCCATAAGCATAGTCATAAGGCATTGATGAGTAACATGGCTTTGTTTTTGTTAAAGAGCATTTAGAGTGTTCAAGAGCCACTCAGCTATGAAAGCAAAGCCTGATACTTAAGGTGGTGATTACTAGAGCTATAGAAGGCTTATAGATCTGAATTCTTAATAATGTAAAGTATCGCTGCAAGCTTCCTACTTAATTCCACACATGTGGAGAAATGGAGGATCACACCATATTCTCCCAATTACCAGAGTTATTACTCTCTTTCTCTCTTAGATGAGTATTTTTATTTTAAATCAAATTCCATCCTTCTATAATTTTCATAATTAAAATCTTCTTCTTTCTAGTAACTGTCAAATTATCCCATTAAGTAGAAAATTGAACAATGTGATCCTTTGTTTGTATCATTTCATAGAAATAAACAACATTAGTTCTCCATAAAAATCACACAAAGCTCACTTTGGTAGTACTTTTTTCTTCGTATAATTAGATATTGTTGATATAGGAAATCCCTTTTCTATGTGATAGAAAAATGCTCAATTTTAGAAAACTATATGGTTCCTAGATGCACCAATATCATATCTCATTTAAATACATTTAAGAATGCCGAATTTTCCTTTTCCTTACCAAACACAACATTCTCAATGCTATTGAATCAAAAGTGGTGTAAAAAATGGTGTCAAAACTGGTGTCAAATTAACATTCTCTATGGAAAATAGCTATTGGTGTAGAGTTTACGCTATATATATTCATATCCATTTGATGCTTCATACTTGAATATATTACATTTTGATTATTGTTTATATAAGATCAATTTTGACCTAGTGCATATCCATACTAATCATATGATTACATGTTCCCCAATCAATTATTTAATTAATGGTAGTGAAAAAATTTTTAAAAATGCATCTTCTCCTAATTTTTCATAATTTATAATGGAATATTTGAAAGTCCTTCTTAATTTCCTCATTCTAACTAAGGAACAAGAAACTAGAAACATCTAAAACTCCCACCTTGAATTTGAACTATAGGTTTAAAGAATATTCTTAGATAAAAACAAACAAACATTTAGGCTTAGAAATGAAGGGCTTAATTATTTTGATCGAAGAGAAGATTGATGTTCATTTCCATCTTCAAGGTTTTATCATTAGTGAGAGTCTTAAGCAGGATATACATCATAATATCTTCATGTACAATTTAAAAGTATATCAAATCACATCTTGAGGCCATAAATAAGTGAAGTTCGACTTCAAACTTAAAATCAAAGTTATCTTCATCTTTAACTAAAGTTTCTCCTCAACAAGATTTACATTTTTTGTAACAGTTGATCTCTAAGAAAGATGGAAAAAAATGAAAAAATGCAATACATGAGAAGTTTCCTAAAGGCTTTGATAGCTATGTCTATGCTCTCCCAACACCACACGTGAGTTTTGCTTTGGCTGGTTTGAGAATTTTATTTGGTGATTATGTGATGGATACATCCAACTGCAATGTAGATATTTCAAGGTCAGATATAAGAGATGCACAAAAAAGAGAACATAAAAAGCTAGATATTACTATGAATCCTTCATAAGATTTTTTTCTCTTAGGAAATTAGGAATCATTACATAACTATCAAGCTTCTTCTGGGGTTTTGAAAGATTCTAGATATAGAGTGATAGTAAATTGAATTCATATCTAAAAGGTGCAAGTATCTATTCCTAAGTGATCCATAAAGAAATAAAGTTTGTTAAAGTATTCTTGTCTTGCTTTATTGAAATTTATGGTTACCAAGTATCTATGCAATTTTACTCGACCAAAAAATTGAATTCATATATTCTATTGACAATCCCAAAAATTATCTAGAACATATTTTTATCATTAACATTTATTATATATCGCTACATAATATGGAGGTGTGACCTAAAATAAGGAGTTTATTGCCTACTTTTTATATTTTGTGGAGATGCAAAAGATGACAATCAGTACTACACATCAGAAGAATGATATAGATCAAGTATTTTTTATACATATTTTAGAACGCATCAAAAGAATTATAGGTGTGACTCTTTCTATATTCACAAGCCAATATGTATTTGTTATATGTTCATGGTAATTGAAATAAGTTGATGCATACTTGTGTACTTTCAGATATTAGGAGCCCAAAGTATAATTGAGCGGTTAAAAATATCTCCCATCTCAATCTTAATGTCCTTGAAATTTGTACATTGATCACATCCAAATATTCTAGACACACTTGTTACATTTACCATAAAAGATTCGGATATAATTATACTTGAAATGAATATGAAACTTCTTAGGCATTCATAGTATGGCTTCATGTGCTATAATCTGTAGTGGTGCATCACATTCTTTATATGATGAGTGGTTCACTAGTTATCAAGAAAGATAAAATAAGCACTTTTAAGCATAGATACAAGTGAAAAACATTGATTTTCAACATATCTATATTAGACCATATAGACTTATTGAATGAATCAATATTTTCTTTTCGCAACATGTAGGGCATATAGATACCTCAAAATCCGCAGGTAAACTACTCCATTATACCAAACATCCAAGAAATCTACCATAGTTACTCAAAAAGGGCCCTTAAAACTTGACCTCACAAAGTGAAACGGGCTGGTTGATTATTATTTTTATTTATAGAAGGATGTCTCTAGTTCTATACACATGGTAGCTAGTAAATGATTGTAGAAGTTATGCAAAGAGTCCTCTTCTAAAGATAACAAATACGTATGTTAGTCATATTGATTACCAAACAAATTGGTAGGACATCATCTCATCTTGTGGCATGTGAAGCATCTCCTATATCATTCAAGATGACTTTTTTTTTATGAAGGCATTATCTAATCTCTTGTACCCTATAATTAAAAATCTTTTGTCCACCTCATATTTTAACGTGATTTGTATCATTCAAACAACATCTAGTATGATAAACTCAATGTGGATGTAAATGAGATTTTGAAGGCTAAATTTTTTGTTTACTCTAGAAGGCACGGATAATGATGACATGCAATGATTATATTGCTAGGATATTTTGATAGTGAGGTATGTGAATCTACTTTGGAATTTGAGGGAACTTCTTTTCCCTTTATAGGAGCTATTTTCCTCTTGCTTGTATATATGTGAATATCTCTAATATGTTGCGTATCTTTTTATATTGCACACTTAGCACTACATTCTATATTGTTTTCCTGAGCTTGCTAATTTGCCGTAATATTTTTATGTGTGTTATTTTTCTTCATATTCTAAAATTTGATATCATGTCATGTTCTTTTATCTCACGATGAACTGTATCTGCACCATCTCTAACATTATCTCACCATTATACATTTTAAAAACAATGTATACTGCACAAAGTAGATAGTTTTATGTGTAGCTCACTTCGACCTCTAAATGCTGGATCACAATGATTGAATAAGAAACTGGTTTTTTCTTTATACCAATCTTTTTCTTTTAAGTTTTTATTTACCAAGACAAGTCCCCTTAAGTATGCCACATGTCTACTGGAGTTCCATATTGAACCATTTCAAGAAATAAGAACTTTTCTAGATTACGGTACAATCATTGACCATTTCTAAGAAAAATGTTCTATTTTTGCATCTTGGATGTTGAGGATAAGAGAAGTTGTTCCATTTATACATTATTGGTGATGAACCATGTGTTGGTTATAAAGGGATCATTGAATATATTGTGGGTTCTAAAAATGCATCCTTTTATGAATACATAAGTTCAAAATTTATTGAGGATATTCCAAGTTCTAGTTCTAGTGCACTTCCTATTTCCAATCTATTTGCAACTTTTATTTAAAGTATGTTAGCTACACCATTATCCTCCCCAACTATGTATCTATATATGTATGTGTATAAGTATATGTATATGTATATGTATAAGTATATGTATATGTATATGTATATGTATATGTATATGTATATGTATATGTATATGTATATGTATATGTATATGTATATGTATATGTATATGTATATGTATATGTATACGTATATGTATACGTATATGTATACGTATATGTATATGTATATGTATATGTATATGTATATGTATACGTATATGTATACGTATATGTATATGTATATGTATATGTATATGTATATGTATATGTATATGTATATGTATACGTATATGTATATGTATATGTATACGTATATGTATATGTATATGTATATGTATATGTATATGTATATGTATATGTATATGTATATGTATACGTATGTGTATATGTATATGTATACGTATGTGTATATGTATATGTATACGTATGTGTATTTGATAATTTCTACCCTCATATTCCACAAGTCTAACTCTCCGATCTTTTTGTTTCCAAAGAAAGGCACATAGTGTGTTTGGGTTGTGGTTTTATACATCATGAACACCCTAGCTTGCTTCATTCGCTCTTGCTACCAACATATAAACTTTATTTAGAGAGAATTTCTTTGCAATTTTAGGTACATGGAGGAAATCCTTGTGACTCCTTTCAATCTGAGTTCCATTTAGTGTCACATCACCTATGGGTGTAATCTTTTGTTTTCTATCATCTCTTATTTCTAGATACCTTAGTGTCTTTGGAGTGGATAGATAAAAGATGGCTATCTTGTAGCTCATGTGGTTTCTACTACCATTATCTATGTACTACGTTGAGTCTATCGTTCCTTTTTTTCTCCTACCAAGCATCATGGCAAGTCAAGTTTTGAGATTGAGGCCTAGTTACCTTGGTTCTATTTGTTGTTCTTGGAGGATTCTTCATACCAAGAATCCCTTTCATAGTGGCATGGATTGCGACATACATAGCACTCATCATGTAATTGATATCTTGCTTAACCTCTACCCCCTCTTCCATGAATTTTTCCTCTTCCTCTTGAGCTTAATCGGCCTCTGACTTTGAAATGTTCATTTTTCCTCCCCCTACCAATCGAATTATCTACATAGAAACTTGTGCATCCTTTGCTTTGGTTAAATTTCATTCAAATTTCCTTTCCTCACTGACCACAAGTATCATGAATTGCTCAAAATTGGGTAGTGAATCCCTCACATACAGTTATGTGGGGAATGGTTTCCACCTTTGAGTGTCGAATCATTTACACTTCTATTGGATGCCTTTCTTAGGTGATTGGACTCATTACTAAGTCGATTTATTCTATAGTTTACTTGTTGAGTATGATCCCTCCAATGTCTCCCACACATTAATGATTCAATGTGTTGTATATGTACTACCATGCTATTTCTTATACTCTATGACAAGATGAAGCTAAATATTCTATCCCTCTCATTCCAATCCTTCAGTGCTCTCCTTTGAGACTCTTTATGGATTTGGCTCTATTCTAGTAAACAAATCGCATAGGTCCTTGCCCATGAGATAGTTTCTTAATCTAAATCTCCATGGGTGATAATTGTCCTTAATCAACTTTTCACTTCGGAAATTGAATTCAACCATGGGATATGATTCTATCCTCTCTATATCACCTCCTTGAAGTGATGAAGAAGTCAATTGTTATGTTATTTTACCTTGAGAGATCCCTTTTGTAGATGTATTAAGATAGCTTGTCTTTTCTTGTGCCTTCACTTGAGTGTTTCTTATTTGGAGAAGCTTGAGAGTGGATTTCATTTGTTCTAGCATATCCAAATCCTTCCTTAGGATGTTGATGAAGTGCTCCAAGCGTATGAAATGCTCTCATACCACTCATGGGATCTCGAATAAACTCCCAATGCACCCTTGCAAGGTCTTAGGGCCTCATAAGTGTACGTTCTCTTATAAAGGGTCAATCCTCTAACTCGTTCTCAAATTTCACTCAAGGGTTTTCCTTTAAATTCTCTAAGTTCTAAAAAGATACAGCAAGCTTCCTAAAGATGAATCACTATAATGTGGAGAACGTGATGCTCCAAGATAGACTAATTGATTCTCTCTACATATATACAAACAAATGACCAAAGGTGGATAGTTTGCTACTTTTCATTCATACTATAAAGAAATGGGATTGATATTGAACATAAAAAGCTAAAACTTGTAGATAAACATAATATATTTGATTTATTTTAAGTAGATTTAGGATTAAAGAGAATCACTCTACTAAACAAAGGGCTCCTAAGTTTCTATAAAGATACACCACACAATAAGGCATGTTGATTTGTTTCTTCATAACAAGCAAGAACTTCGGGCATTCTTCCTCACTTCACAGAATGGTAAATGGCTGGGGTGAAAATGATAGTGATTTTTGGAGCTAAAACTAAACATTTGAAAGCAAAGTAAAAGTTTCAACTAATCCTACAATTGACAAAACTAACTGCTAATTCTCTAATGAGTACAAATTAACTCATTCTCTAGATAGTTCAAATGGCAATCTTTTAGCAACTTGGAATCTTTGGGTGTGTTTATTAGATTCATGTGCCATAGCAACTGAGGACCAACATGGAAGCTTGATATGAGAGGTGTATCTATGTTGGTGAAGAAAGTTCAATCTTTGAGATATACTCTTCTTTATAGCTTGAATTAACTTGAAAGTAAAATAAAGGAAATATCATCGATGGGACCCCCCAAATCCCACACACGGAAGGATTGAACACCTAGCCTCTACTAGCATATGGAGCCCAAATGCTTGCCAAGGGTATAAAGGGCGTTGGGAGGTCCCTAAGGGAGGAAGCACGAGATTCATTTTGACTTGGCCAAGTGCACAAAAGGCTTCAATCTGATGAAATAAAATAACGCAAAAAACTATAGTATTAATGGTTTCAAGTGATGTTTTCCTTGATGAGTTAAGGTCATGGTATGGAGATTAGGGCACACATATAGTTCATGATGATTCTAATGGCTATGCAACAATGATAAAAATGATGTGATAAAAATAAACTCTTAAATTTAACAAATTTAAAAAGGAGGGAGAGATTTAGAGCTCATTCAACATCTGCATATTGAAGAAAACATAGGATAAAAGGTATAGAATATAAAAAAATAAGTAAAGAGAGTTCCAGTGGAGAAGAGTATGAAGAGTTTGTCACTCCACAATTCATATTGAAAAGGCTAAGGAAGAAATACCTTAAAGGAAATTTTTGCCCTTCGGATTACGCAGACACACATACGTAGACGATAGTAGAGAAATGAAATCACACAAAAGTACTCAGAGAAATAGAAAGAAACAAGAGATTTGACAACAAATTGGGTACAATCTCCCATCACATACTCTGATGGATGGGTCTATTAGAGCATTTGTATTCATAGTTAATTCTTATTATGTCTTAAATAGAAGATACATGAGGGTGATGCTTCAAAAAGCGTGCTTTTTACAAATTTATAGTTTATTTATAAAATCATGATTTTCTATTTTTACAAAAACTTCTCTTTCTAAAGCGATCTATTATTTTTACAAAAATAACTAAAAAAGCTATCTTCTAAATATTCCTCTAAATATCTCCAAAAATATTTGAATAAGTCCATGTGTGTTCACACCCTCATGAATCTTCACCTGCTAAATCAAAACACAAAGCACATTAAAAACCTCAAGGCATCAAAATCCACTTAACATTCCATTAATCCATAAAGTATAACATGCCTCCGAGTCGATGAGCAACTGACCTCAATTGATAAGAATAAAATAGACATGGATGGCCAGTCACATGTCCCATCACTAAACAATCATAAGCATGTTCCATGTAAAAACACATGCATGGAACTAGAAGACTTGAATTTAATGTGATTATGAATGATATGCAGAAATCAAGTGGTCATAATGTGGAGTTAGTGATGTCTTATCAATCCATTGAGATTCTTCAAGTGAGTGATTTTTATATTCAACTAAATATCTATGATATCGGTTACCTGTGTGTGTAGTAGTAACATCATAATCAAGTATTTTCTCTCAAAATAAAATTTCAGCATCCTCTTCTAGCAAAGGAGGATCATTTGAAATAGGAGTTAGTGGTAAAGTTCCTTTAAAAGATTTCAATAAATTGATATGAAAAGAATTGTGTACAGTCCAATGAGAAGGTATCTCTAGTCTAAAAGCATTCTCATTAATTTTCTAAATAATACAAAAAGGTCCATAATAATGTGGTGCAAGTTTAACCTTAGGATGTTGTGAGTATTTTTCAAACATCTTTTAATTATTCATAACCATACAAAATCATTATCATTAAAATTTTTAGAACTCGTTTCTTATTAACATTACCCATGTAACGTTCTTGACTCTTTTTAATGTTCCCATGAATGTGAAGTGTAGAAATATGATCTTGTGCAAAAGAATCAGCCATAGATATGTCAGTTTGAGTGATAGACATGGGAGTGAGAAGCTTTTTACCATACAAAATTTCATACGGTGCACGTCTAGTAGTGATATGTGTTGTGTTATTATATGCAAGCTATAGTAAAGGAAGTTTCTCTTCCCAATTACTTGGATTATCTAAAGAATAACAACATAAGAGATCTAAAATAGTACTATTCTTAGCTTCACTTTGACCATTACTATCAGGATGAAATGTAGAGATAAATTCTATTTTAGAACCTTAGTTTTGAAATAAAGCAATCTATTATTTAAAAAAAATAACTAAAAATACTATCTTCTAAATATTCTTCTGAATATCTCCAGAAATATTTGAATAATTCCATGCACATTCACACCCTCATGAATCTTCATGAGCTAAATCAAAACACAAAGCACATTAAAAACCTCAAGGCATTAAAATCCATTTCAAATTCCATTATTCCATAAAGTATAACAGAAATGAAAAGAGAAATAGAAGGAAGAGGTAGACAATACGGAGGCTTGATTATGATATGTTTGTTGCCACCACTTTGCATATAGACTAGATAGTGAAGGATAAAGAACCTAAAAGCAATGAGGTGTTTAATTGACACAAGGAATGCAAAAATGCAATGAGTTAAGAAATCAAATATCTCAACATAAAAATTATTATCAATAGTATGATTTAGTTACTCTATAAGTCTATTAAAAATGCTAAGGAAGAATTCCAAATGGAAGTGAAAGGAGGTTTCCAAGCAAGAGATATCCAATACAAAGGCTTAATTAAGATATCGTTGTTTCCAAGAAATTTGCAATATATGATGTAGATAGTAAAGGATAAAGATTGTGAAATCTATCAGGATGCTAATTAACATAAACAGAAAATAGATACAATGAACAAAGAAATAAAAGCTCTCAAGATGAAAAGAACAAGAAATCAAAGCTCTCAAGAACAAGGAATGGAAAGATCCAATGAACAAAGAAATCAAGGATCTCTTTAAATGATTTTTAATTTTTTCCTTTTAGTTAACTAAGAGTATCTTTGTGCTAGAGAGAAAAAAAAAAGAATGGGGAGATTGTATATAAAGCACTGGATAGGAAGGTGTTCCTCAACAAATGGTTTTCCTAAGTAAAATGAAATTTTAAAAGAACACTAGGTAGTTGTAAAGATATGTTACTTAGAAGAGGTTTACATAAACCCAAGGTCTAGATTATGAACGATCTCTTAGTCTAGTGGAAATGGTTGGTAGAATTAAGCCGTTGTTAGCTATCACTATTTCAAGGAAGTGGCCTTTATATCAATTGGATACCATAGTCTCTTTCTTGAATGGAGATTTCCATGAGTAAGTCTATATGATTTAACCAAACAAATGTCAAGAAAAGAACAATCAATATTTTTGTTTCGAGATTCAAGAAACTTTTATGTGACTCAAAGATGCATCAAAATGTTGGAGCCAAAAGTTGATAGAATACCTTTGTAAGTGTGGATATTCACAAATCAAAGATTATTTAAATGGTATTAAGCAAGTATCAAGCGCTTTGAATAAAATGAAAATATTGTACCTTTCTAAGTGTCGATATTCACCCAACAAAGAAAATCCTTCATTGTATATGAAGAAGTATGAAGACAAGCTGCTATATATCTAGATATATTAATTTGATCTTATTATAATAGATAATGATCTTACATGTATCAAAGACCTCAAAAGGAAGCTTATAAAGGAGTTCAAGATCTCTAATCTTGGATATTTATGATACTTATGAAACTTGGAACTAATATATGGAGAGACATTTTTCTACTTTATGCAAAGGAAGTACCTATTGGATGTAATATGTCTACTTTTTATAAGACAGTGAGAAAGTCATACATTCACACGTGTCACAAATATGAAGATTGGTTCCAACGATGGAAAGAAATTGTAGCAAGACTTCATCTAGGAGTATTGTAGGTTATTTAACCTATGCAACCATCATAGGACCTGAATTGTGCTATTTAGTAGGAGCAATTAAAAAAAATGTACATGCTCCAGTAAGCAAGCACCTTAATGCAAAAAAAAAAAATTGATTTGGCATAGTGAGCAATCAAAGCTAAAAGGCTATGTTAATGCTGATTGGGAAGGTTCTAAAGATGATAGAAGGTCCAAATTAGGGTTTTAGTGAGGCTATTAAGCGAACCTATCTCATAGAGTTCAAGGAAATAACCCACAAATACATTTTTGTGAGAAAAGGCTGATTATATATGTCTAGCCCTTACTATTGGTGAAGACATGTAGCTTATAGAATTTGTACATAATTTTTATGTGCATGATCACATAATTCCATTCATGGATATAACATATCACTCATACATTTGGGCAAAAATCCTATATTTCATGCAAGGATAAATCATATTAAAGTTTACTATCATCATAATATAGAGAGGATATTGAGCAAAGATGTAAATATAAAGTTCATAAGGAGCAAGAAGCGGGTTTCTCATATCATAAAAAAATTATAAGATTGTACAAAGGTTCAAATAATTTGTAGAAATGATTGACCACAAGGACATTGATGAAAATGTATCTAATATGGTTTTAAGGGGACCTATTTAAGATATAGGTGAATATGCATCTATTGAGGCCCCACATATCAACGGAGGAACAAACGAATTAGGAAAAAAGGGTGAAAAAAAGAAAAATGAGGACTTATCCAAGTTATGCCATATGGATCACCAAAAGTCAAGGACATCATCAAACGTGAAGGGAAGCTAAAGGAACAAAGATCCATGTGAAGATTCATTGGATATGTAAAGATTCACAAGATTACATGACGGTTTGTAGGCCATTTTAAAGGGTTTCTCATGCCCAAAAATAAACATAGAAAATTGGAAAGAATGAATAACAAAATTTTTAAGTCCATTGAGCATAAAAGCTCATAAATACTTCATTAATTTCGTATCTAGTTCACTAAATATCCATAATTAGTATACTCTTAATATATACTCATCGTCTTAGAGTTGCTAGTCTTTGTATATATAAGCATTCCTTTTAATGAAGTACTTACATAAAATCCTATATTTTTTATTCTTTTTATCCAAGGTATTCAACCTCACGTATTTAAATTTGAGAGGAATAGAGCTAATACTATCACCTAAATTTTTACATAACCTTAGTTGACATGTAGTTTATCTTTAGGAAAAAGGGGGCATGTTTATCAAGAGTATAACTAGAATTATCAGCAACTTGTTAGTGATAATATAGGGTTTAAATTGATTGGCCAAAATTTAGAAACTAGAGTGTCTCCATGCTTGGAGTGATGTCTCATCTACGGTATAAATTTCTAATAAAATAGATTCTATAAGAGGTTCAATACACTTCTATCTTTATTTGTTCAAGAGTACAACATTTTTTCCTATATAGTAACAATTTCAAGAGCATTATCTATACATTCATCATTGTCTTTAAAGGTTTTGGAAAACATTTTTCCTTTTGCTTTATGTTTTGTCTTTTCTTTCTTTTGTTATTAAGGATCACATCATGCTAAACAAGGAGCACATTTTACCCTTTCCACTATGAACAAAAACTAGAGCTTCATTGGAAACATTTATGATGAATCTATATCATATAATAAAGTGTATAAGCCAATTGGAGAAGTTTCAAAGCCATAAAAGGGCTACATTCAACGAAAATGAATTTATGTGTGTCATCGCATTCTTTGTTAGAATCTCTTTAAGTATTTTTTTGTGTATGTACATGATTTTCTATAAAAAAAAACAATGATTAATGTATCAATGACATTGGATCTAGTGAACAATCTTGTGGAGGACAAGATAATTAATAAACCAAGGGCTCTATCTTGAAGACCCTAGCTCACACAATGCGCATCAAAGATAGGATCAAATATATTTCTATCCACTTACTTCTAATAAATACAAACTTTAAGGATGATACATAAGAAACTTTTAGCACCCTAATAACATATGACATGGGATAAAAGACACATGCACCATGCAATTTCAAGCACGCAAAAGTTAGTTCTTTAGGACAATGATTGTAGAATAAGAGAGAAAAAAAATAAGGAAAAGGAAGATAAGAAGGAATACGTGTTGATTTTGAGCTCTAACTCATGGACTCCGAACAATCAAATGAATAGACAAGGATTACGAATCATACCTCCCCACCATCGTAGATTCAATTTCAAGTCCTACTGACCTAGATCTCATTTTATGTGGATTTTTATTCCTCAACTACCTCCTAAATTTGGGCAAGCAAGTTTTCACATGTATAAGATTGGTTGTATGAATAACAATGAGTTGTTACCTATGTATCTTTCACTTGATTCTTTTTTCCATTAGTTTTAATGAATAGGGGAAGAAATCTCCTACTTAATTTATCCTTTTCTTGCTTTTATCCAAATCTTTGTTGAAACATCAAGCTTACACTATACTTGAGGTGGATTTTTTCCAATTGTAATCATGTTCGCTGCTATGAGCATTTGAAGTTCATTGTCTCATCCAAAGTTATTAAGTTATTTCAGCTAGTCATTTTGTAAACCTATCCATTTTGTATTGACTCTTTCTCCTTGATGCTCAAAAGTACATAGTGCATTTTATTGATTTTATTGCAGACCTATAAGGTCTATTTGAGTCTCCATAGGCTCAAGGGTTGTTCTTGTCCCAGTTGGCTTGACCGAACTTTGTCGCTTCAAAACTCACTTTTCTACCTCCTACGACCTTCTCCATGTTCTTTTAGTGGTATAAGAGCTAGATCAAGATGGGTGAGGACTTTCCCTCAATGATTGAGAAGCTTGATCGACACAACTATGTGGCTTGAAAAATCAAAATCAAGGCCTATTTGCAAGGTAGAAATCTTTATGGAATTGTAGCAGGTGATGAAGCTATGCCTATTCCAAGATCCAAAGTAGGACCTACACAAGAGGAGATAGATAAGCTCACAATTTGGTGTACAAGGGATGCTTAAGAAAGGTCCTACATACTAAACTCTATCTCTAATTTTCTATTGCCACTACATACATACAGATGTATGGGGACCAAGTCAAGAACCTTCATTGGTAGAGTCAAGATATTATGTCTCATTTATCGATGACCATAGTAGATACACTATTCTATACTTTATTAGGAGTAAGAATGAAGTGTTTGATTGCTTCAAAACATATCTAACACATGTACAGAATCATACAAGTAAATCACTCAAGAAGCTGAGATTTGATGCAGGGGGAGAATACTTATCCAAAGAGTTTGATGAGTTCTCTTAGGAAAAAGGTATCAAATGGGAAGTGACTACCAAGTACTCTCCTCAACTGAATGGAATTGCATAGAGGAGAAACAAGACATTGGTTGGATTATCCAGAACAATGCTTGAAGAGAAGAGTTTGCCACATTCTCTATAGGTAGAGGCTATTTCAATTGCTGTGTACCTTGTCAATAGACTACCATCCAAATCACTTCAAGGTATGACTCCTTATAAAGCATGGCATGAAAGAAAACCTAGTCTTGAACACTACAGGGTGTTTGTTTGTTTAGCTTATGTTCATATACCATAACAAATAAGAGGTAAGCTAGATGAAAGGCCAACAAAGGCAGTGTTTATTAGGCATGGCTCAACTCAGATGGGTTACAGGTTCTATAATCCTTCAACAAAGAAATTCACTACAACTAATGATGTTGTGTTTGAAGAATGCATGTCTTGGTATGATGAAGACAAACAAAAGGTAACTCTACCATATGATCTTGATTCTAATTCTCATCAATCAGGAAGCAAGCATGATACACAAGTCCAAGATCCAAGAAGTAATACAAATGATGGCCAAGATTAAAGGGAAAAGGATTACAAACTATGGAAGTCAACAGGCAAAGCAAAGATGTGGGAGTGTGGAAAGTGCTCTAAAAAAGCTCCTAGAAGATCAACAAGAGAAAAGAAACGACCAGAAAGGTATGGATATGATTTGACATTTGTTACAAAGCATTCAATCTACTTGGCAAAAGACTCAATTTCAAAAGAACCCTCAACCTATGAGGAGGCAGAGGGAAACCCGAATTGGGAAAAGTCCATGAAAGAAGAAATAGATGCATTGAAGGAGATGGAGACTTGGAATTTGGTTCCAATGTCATCCAATCAAAAGGTCATTGGTTTTAGATGGGTACATAAAGTTAAAAGAAACTCTGATGGATCAATTTACAGGTACAAGGCAAGATTAATTGCCAAAATACTCTCAAACACATAGTATAGACTATGAGGAAACATTCTCACCAGTTGCAAAGATGACTACAATCAAAACATTGATAAGTTTAACTGCTACAAGAAATTGGAGACTCCTCCAACTTGATGTAAAAAATACATGTCTAAATGGTTGGATAAATGAAGAGGTATACATGTCACAACCTCCACATTTTGAAAACCCTAATCATGAATTTTATGCTTGCATACTTAAGAAAGCATTATATGGATTAAAAAGATCCTCTAGAACTTGGAATTACAGGTTGTTACATACATTCAAGATCAAGCGTTCAAACCTAGCAACTCAGATCCTTCTCTATTCATCAAAAGGGATTAGAATGAGGTTATCTATCTATATGTATATTGATGATAATATTGTGACATATGATGATCTGAATGGATTTCAAAGGATCAAGAGACCCATGCAAGAGGAGTTCAAAATCAGTGACTTAAGTGATTTCCTAGGTATGCAAGTGATTTATATAGATGAAGGGATGTATCTAACTAAGAGAAGATACATTCAAGATCTACTTCTCAAGATCAGAATGAAGAACACAAAGCTTGCACATACACCTTTGGAGATGGATCATAAACTAAGTGTTATGAAGGTGAGAAATTTGAAAAAATTAAAAAATATCAAAACTTGGTAGGTAGCTTGATATATGCTACTCATACAAGGGCATACATCTCATATAGTGTGTGAGTGCTTAGTCAATTCATGCACTCACCTAGAAGATCACACATGGATGCAGCTAAGAGAACACTTAAGTATCTCAAAGGTACAATCAATGGAGCTATATTCTATCCTTGGTCTTCAAATTTGGATATCAAAATCTATTCAGACGCAGATTGGATAGGAGCTAAGGATGATAGAAGAAGTATATCTGGTTACTTAGCATTTGTACGTTCAAAGCTATTGTCATGGAGTTCCAAGAAGCAACCAACAATTGCTTTACCCTCATCTGAAGTAGAGTATAGAGGTTTGACCATAGAAACTCAAGAGTCAATATGGTTAAAAGCATTGTATACAAATTTGGGACTTGTGAGTTCCAAACCTCACATATTTGGAGATAATTTAGATTCCATGCATCTACCAGCAAACCCTATTTTCCATGCAAGAAGCAAATACATAAAGGCTCATTACCACTTCATCAGGGAGAATCTCATGGCAAAGGAGATTGACATTTCTTTTATTCCAACTGAAAAGCAAGTAGCAGATATGATGATGAAGGCACTTGATGGAATAAAGCTTTGTAGATTTAAATAAATAACACGTATTCAACCTATTAGAGAATGAAGCTCAAACATACTTTAGCTTGAGGGGGAGCTGTTGGAACATCAAGCTTAAACTACACTTCAGGTGGATTTGATCTACATCAAAAAGTTGTTGTTTGGATTAGGTCAAAAGAATATCTATTGCATAATTCTTTTACTTATGCTTATTTATTGTATTTTTTTACAAGACTTTTTATGGATCATTTACAATTGTAAACACTTAGAGCTCTATACATGTAAAAGTAGAAAAAGAGAGCTAAATTTCCACGAATTTGAGGTGGTTGAGTTGCAATCAATGAATCAATCAATCACCTAAAAGCAATGAAATTAGATTTTCCATTTTCCTAGATTGTAGGAAAGTGAATTGATTCCCTCCAAAAACTAATCTTGCCTTCATTTGAATTCAAATTCCACTTCTGGAAGTCCTGGAGCACTTCAAGAGTCTATATAAAGACTTAAAATCACTTCTACACTACATGGAATCAATTTACATACACTTATGGTCATCATTGTCTTGCTCCATTTTTCTCCATCATCTTCTTCAACAACAATAAGCTTGCAGACTCTACTACTCTCTCTACAAAGCTTCAAATTGGATGTGCAAGCATGCGTTGAAAATTTATTAGTGGCTAGTTTATGTGTATATATTTTCAAAGCATCTCGATCAGTAGATTGGGATAAATCTTAGTTTTTCTATCTCTGGGTCTATCTCTGTGCATTGTTCAAAAATGGGAGGTACCACTATTCAGTGTCAAGTTCATTCCAAAAGCATATTTCTCTTATTTTTTGTACTCGTGCATTCTATACACTCAAAACTATGTGTATCACTCATCGAAAAGGCTTTTTTCAAATTGTAATCATGTTGGCTGCTATGAGCATTTGAAGTTGGTTGTCTTATCCAAAGATAGTATGCTTTTTGAGCTAGTCAATGTGCAAACCTATCTATTTTGTATGGACTCTTTCTCCTTGATGCTCCAAAGTACATAATGCATTTAATTGCATCTTTCACATGCCTATAAGTTCTATTTGAGTCTCCATAAGCCCAAGGGCTTGTCTTGTGCCAGTTGGCTGGACCGAACAACTTAGCTTCACAAGTCACTTTTCTACCTCCTACAAGGTTCTCCGAGTTCATCCAAGCTTGATGCACCATATATCTTTGATGTGTTAGAAGGTGACTAAGTTTTCTATCCATAAATTTTTGCTAGTAGTTCTGATAGATCATGCATCATTCTCTATTGGTTAAACTTGTATTGGTTTTCTATTCAAGTGAAAAAAAATTCTTCACTATCCAATTCAATTTATGTGTAATCTGGGAGCATCCTTTATATCATTGAGCATGGTTCCTTGTCAAATGTTGAAAGAGAAAGCTTAAGAAAACATTATTAATGGATTCAAAGGTTTGAATGTAGGCAATCATTTTTAATGATAACATTTTTTTTGAGAGGTTTCAAGGTTTCATATATGCCTAAGAAATAATATTCTTTTGTTCATTTTATATTCAAGTAATGTAAGACTTATTCAAGAGAGGTAGAATCTATATAGTTTTTGAGGATCACATCAAGTAGGAAAGAGAGAATGAATTGTTGATGTATTCGCATTTAGATTTATATTTTTCATTCATTAAAATGGAAATATAATTATGGAATGGTATTACTTGGATTAGTATAGAAAACATTCTCTAAGAGCATTCATCTTTCCTATTCAGATATGTAATTAATCTATCTCTAGCTCTCTTTCTCTCACTTGATCTCTCCACAAGTTGTATTCAAGTGGCCAAAAATCCTTCAACTTCAAAATAAATTTCTAGGTAATATATAATTTTCTTTGAAGCTCTTGATCCACTCCTACAAAAATAAACATCCTTGTACATATGTGTATTGCAATTTCTTTATAGGTATAAAGTTTGCAGAAACCACCAAGGGCTATCATCAAGCATGCATTTCTAGGTTGTTAAAGATTCAAATGAACTACTTACATTTTGAGGTATTCAAGAATGATCAATACTAGGGCTTTACTTTTCTCCAGAGGTCTACAAAAATATTGTGCATATGCTAATCTATCTTGGAAATATTAGAAATATATATTTTGGGAACAAATGTGCTATCTTTTTAGATTGTTGGAGCAAATAGTTGGCTTTGAGATTCTTTATGTCAACTAAAACTTTCAATTGATTTTTGTCTTGTTTTGAGATTTACAAAAAGTTAGAAGGATTTCTTCATAGCATCAAATTGCTACAGCTCGCAAAGAAGTAACTCTTGAAAGGTTTATGCTACGACTTTGTATAAACATTGATTTGAGATCTTGACTAATCTATTATAGTTAATCATTTATATTATTGGATTAGGAATAATACTTGATATAGTTATTTTATCCATGTGTATTGGTAGGAGCTAAAGAGAATACTTACCTTTATGAACAGCTCCCAAATTAATAAGAGATAATTTTGGGTAGCTTATGGTAGGTTATCAAATGTTACTTACATTCAATTAGGAATGGAATACTAAATGGAGAAAAAATGCATTTAATCTTGAAGATAAAAAGAATTTTATTAGAAAGTGACACCACAAAAATTGTAAAAGATTTAGAATGACATTTATTAAGGGGAAGGACGTGGACCTCAGCCATGGGAATAATGTACGAGAAAAGCTAGATAGAAATTAAGTTCTAAGGAATATAACTAGACATTTCGCATGTAGTACCCTATTGCAAATAGGAGATATTTATGTTTTTGTCTCCAAATTATTAAGGGTTGCCCTATATTTAGAGAATTTCATTACGGAAGTATGGGACTATGTGGCATAAAGTGTTGGATGCACAAGGACTAGGTTTAATCACTCTAGGACATCATTTGAGTTGTGCTAAAACATAGTTAAATTTTAAACCTTAAGGAAAATTGTTAAGAAGGAATCTCAAGAATGGTCTCCATGGTAGAGTATGGATGGATGCTTAGAAGACCAAAAGTGATATATGAAAAGACCATTGTAGGTCAAAATGGCTCTATGAATTAGAGAATAAATGCATACCTAAATAAATAAAAGGTCAAAGTATCCAATAAGAAAAGGAATATCGAGAGAAATTCGGTAGTTAAAATTGGTATTCATAAGATATTCAACATTATTTTTGGATAACATGATACCCAAAATTAGGCTAATTCTTTGGGAAAAAACATTCGTGAGAAAAGTAGAGGATTCATAAGAACCCAAATAATTAGACTAAGTGATCACATAAGCATAGAATTCCTATTTTTTCATTGAAGAGGTAGGAGGCTAAGGATGATAGAAGAGGTATCTCTGGTTACTTAGCATTTTTAGATTCAAATCTATTGTCATGGAGTTCCAAGAAGCAACCAACAATTGATTTATCCTAAACTGAAGTAGAGTATAGAGGTTTGACCATAGCAACTCAAGAGGCAATATGGTTAAAAGCATTGTATACAAATTTGGGACTTGTGAGTTCCAAACCTCACATATTTGGAGATAATTTATAAGGTTCCATGCATCTAGCAGCAAACCCTATTTTCCATGCAAGAACGAAATACATAGAGGTTCATTACCACTTCATCAGGGAGAATCTCATGGCAAAGGAGATTGACATTTCTTTTGTTCCAAATGAAAAGCAAGTAGTAGATATGATGATGAAGGCACTTGATGGAATAAAGCTTTGTAGATTTAAATCAATACCAGGTATTCAACCTATTAGAGAACAAAGACTCTAACATACTTTAGCTTGAGGGGGCTCTGTTGGAACATCAAGCTTACACTACACTGGAGGTGGATTTGATCTACATCAAAAAGTTGTTGTCTGGATTAGGTCCAAAGAATATCTATTGGAGAATTCTTTTACTTATGCTCATTTATTGTATTTTTTAAAAGACTTTTTATGGATTATTTACCATTGTAAACACTTAGAGCTGTATACATTTAAAAGTAGAAAA
Source organism: Ceratopteris richardii (assembly GCA_020310875.1). Lineage (NCBI taxonomy): Eukaryota > Viridiplantae > Streptophyta > Polypodiopsida > Polypodiales > Pteridaceae > Ceratopteris > Ceratopteris richardii. The sequence goes on from CM035437.1 coordinate 88,124,656, forward strand.
AGAGAACTAATTTTCCACGAATTTGAGGTGGTTGAGTTGCAATAAATGAGTCAATCAATCACCTAAAAGCAAATCAAAATAGATTTTCAATTTTCCTAGATTGTAGGAAAGTGAATTGATTCCCTCCAACAACTAATCTTGCCTTCATTTGAATTCAAACTCCACTTCTAGAAGTCATGGAGCACTACAAGAGTCTATATAAAGACTTAAAATCACTTCTACACTACATGGAATCAATATACATACACTTATGGCCATCATTGTCTTGCTCCATTTTTCTCCATCATCTTCTTCAACAACAATAAGCTTGTAGATGCCCCTACTCTCTCTACAGAGCTCCAAATTGGATGCGCAAGCATGCATTGAAAAAAGTATTAGTGGCTAGTTTATGTGTATATATTTTCAAAGCCTCTAGATGAGTAGATTGGGATAAGTCTTAGTTTTTCTATCTTGGGGTGTATCTCTATGCATTCTTGAAAAATAGGACGTACCACATTGAGTGTCAAGTTCATTCCAAAAGCATATTTTTCTTATTTCTTGTAATCATGTGCATTCTATACACTGAAACTATGTGTATCACGCATCTAAAAGGCTTTTTTCCAATTGTAATCATATTGACTGCTATGAGCATTTGAAGTTGATTGTCTCATCCAAAGATAGTATGCTTTTTGAGCTATTCAATGTGCAAGCCTATCTATTTTGTATGGACTCTTTCTCCTTGATGCTCCAAAATACATAATTCATTTTATTGCATCTTTCAGATGCCTATAAGGTCTATCTGAGTCTCCATAAGCCCAAGGGCTTGCCTTCTGTCATTTGGATGGACCAAACTTCATTGCTTCGCAACTCAGTTTTCTACCTCCTACAAGGTTCTCTAAGTTCTTTCAATCTTGATGCACCATATATCTTTGATGTGTTAGAAGGTGACTAAGTTGTCTATCCATAAATGTTTTCTAGTAGTTCTGATAGATCATGCATCATTCTCTGTTGGTTGAACTTGTATTGGTTTTCTATTCAAGTGAAAAAAACTTCTTCACTGTCCAATTCAATTTATGTGTAATCTAGGAGCATCATTTATATCATTGAGCATGGTTCCTTGTCAAATGTTGAAAGAGAAAGCTTAAGAAAGCATTATTAGTGGATTCAAAGCTTTGAATGTCGGTAATCATCTTTAATGATAACATTTTTTTTGAGAGGTTTCAAGGTTTCATATATGCCTAAGAAATATAATATTTTTTTGTTCATTTTATATCTAAGTAATGTAAGAAATATTCAATAGAGCTAGAATCTATATAGTTTTTGAGGATCACATGAAGTCGGAAAGAGAGAATGACTTGTTGATGTATTCGCATTTAGATTTATATTTTTCATTTATTATTATGTCAATTATGGAATGGTATTACTTGTATTAGTATAGAAAACATTCTCTAAGAGCATTCATCTTTGCTATCCATATCTTTAATTAATCTATATCTAGCTCTCTCTTTCTCTCACTTGATCTCTCTACAAGTTGTATTCAAGTGGCCAAACCTCCTTCAACTTCAAAATCAATGTCTAGGTCATATATAATTTTGTTTGAAGCTCTTGATCCACTCCTAGAAAAATAAACATCCTTGTACATATGTGTATTGGAATTTCTTTATAGGTATAAAGCTTGCGAAACCCACCTAGGGCTATCATCAAGCGTGCATTTCTAAGTTGTTAAAGATTCAGGTGAACTACTTACACTTTGGTATTCAAGAATGATCAATATTAAGGCTTCATTTTTCTCTAGAGGTCTACAAAAATATTGTGCATATGCTAATCTATCTTGGAAATATAAGAGATATATATTTTGGGAAAAAATTTGCTATCGTTTTGGAATGTTGGAGCAAATAGGTTGGTTTTGAGATTCTTTATGTCAACTAAAACTTTCAATTTTTTTTTGTTTTGTTTTGAGATTTTACAAAAGGTTAGAAGGATTTCTTCATAGCATCAAATTGCTACAACTCGCAAAGAAGTAACTTTTAAAAGGTTTATGCTACGTCTTTGTATGTTTCTTCTTATTTATAGGTATAGTCGAACGCATATACATGTTCTTGAAAGCATAAAGTTAGAGATATAAATTCTATATCGTTTGTTGATATCTTATCACGTATTAATGTGGAATTATATGTGATACATTATGAAATATTGACGCATGTTTTTAAGCATCAATTCACACTTCTAATGTACGTTAATATTTCTCTAAGATGAAGTGACTTCAAGAAAGTGAAAAAGTAGCCTTCTAGAATTACTAGACTAGTTTTTTTGTCGTTAAAACATTGATTTGAGATCTTGACTAATCTATCATAGTTAATCATCTATATTATTGGATTAGGAATAATACTTGATATAGTTATTTTATGCATGTGTATTGGTAGGAGATAAAGAGAACACTTACATTTATGAACATCTCCCGAATTAATAAGGGATAATTTTGGGTAGCTTATGATAGGTTATGATAAGTGACTTACACTCAATTAGGAGTGGAATAATAAATGGAGAAAAATTGCATTTAATCTTGAAGATAAAAAGAATTTTATTAGAAAGTGACACCACAAAAATTGTAAAAGATTAGAATAACATTTATTAAGGGGAAGGATGTGGACCTCAGCCATGGGAATAATGTATGAGAAAACCTAGATAGAAATTAAGTTCTAAGGAATATACCTGGAGATTTCTTATGTAGTATCCTATTGCAAATAGGAGATTTTATGTTTTTTTTTCTCCAATTTATTAAGGGTTATCCTATACTGAGAGAATTTCATTATAGAAGTATGAGACTATGTGGCATAAAATGTTGGATGCACAAGGACTAGGTTTAATCACTCTAGGACATCATTTGAGTTGTGCTAAAACATAGTTAAATTTTAAACCTTAAAGAAAATTGCTAAGAAGGGATCTCAAGAATGGTCTCCATGGTAGAGTATGGATGGATGCTTAGAAGACCAAAGCGATATATGAAAAGACCATAATAGGTCAAAATGGCTCTATGAATCAGAGAATCAATGCATACCTAAATAAAAGTTCAAAGTCTCGAGTAAGAAAAGGAATATAGAAAGAAATTTGATAGTTAAAATTGGTATTCATAAGATAGTCAACATTATTTTGGATAACATGATACCTAAAATTAGGCTACTCTTTGGGAAAAAAACGTTCTTGAGAAAGGAAGAGGATTCATGAGAACCCAAATAATTAGACTAAGTGATCACATAAGCATAGAATTCCTATTTTTTCATAGAAGATGTATTGCCATGAATTGAAATATGAGGGAGAACAATCTCTACCTTCAAAGAATCTTCTTCTATTGGCAATCAAATTGGGACACATCTTGTTATACAAACGAATATCTCATGGATACTCATCTCCTTGGGATTTTTAGGAATCCTCGATAGATCCTAGATGATATGTTCTTTGAGGAGAATGCATAATGCGGGTTTGTGTGTGTAACACTATTGAGTAACCCCCCCCCCCCCCCCACACACACACTCGATCAAACATGCCCCTAGAGTGCATGTATTTATAGATTTCCATTATGTTAAGATATAGAGGTTAAAATGAGGTCGAGCTTAGAAACATTTTCCCATGATGCTAACATTGCTTGCTTTTATGGTGACAAAATTTATGCCCAATGTGATAGGATGGATTTTGAACACAATGCTAATCTACATAGAACTTATATTGTTCTTCAGCTCTCTCGATTTCTTGCTTGCATTCTCGATGAATATGCTTGAGGTACTATACCTTATCTCTGGTAGATGGATCCTTGACATGATTTAAGAGTTATACATTGATCACATTAGGGGAAAAAGAGAACCTTGCATGGGCCTTTTAGATTAAGGAGTGATTAGTGATGGAACAATGAGAAGAGGGTGGTGGACACAGTCTAGCCCCTTGATCACATAGGCTAGGCATAGGCTTCCCTTGTTTTTTCTATGGTCAATGGGGGAAAAACCACTTAGAAATCCTAGTTTCGCCCATTTGAATGGTTTTGGATGGCTCACAAAAAGCATCTTGCATGTGTGCCATTGACTTCATGTTTCAATCGGATGGTTTATATCAAATGCCGATGCAAAATGGAACCTAGCTTCATGGCCTTTGGATGTAGAACTGATTTTAAGGATGAGATTGAATGCCACCTTTGGATCCAAGATCTTCATGCGTGTTTTAACTTCTACCCTTAGATCAGACATCTATCGAATGGCTATGATGGCATCCAATTTGAAGATCACCTAGAAATGTGCTTGAACTTTGGATAGGAGAGGATCTAAAGGCCCAAAAATCTATAGAAGTGTGCAAACACACGCTTGAAGAATTCAAAAAATGGTGCCTAGATTTTTGACCTTTGGATCTAGGACTAATTTTAAGGGTGAGATTCAATGTGGCCCTTGGACCCAAGATCTTCATGCAGGTTTGAACTTGCACCCTTAGATCAAAGCTCTATCGAATGGCTTTGGTGGCATTCAATTTGAAGATCAACTAGAAACATGCTTGATCTTTTGAAAGGAGAGAATCTAAAGGCTTAAATTTCTGTAAAAGTGTGCAAACACACGCATGAGGAATTCAAAAAATATAGGACTTGTCAAAACTCTCTCTCTCTCTAGTCTTGGAAGTACTTAAATCTAAGCCATTTGATGCTATCATCCAAAGGCCCCTATTAGAAAGGTGAATGAAATAATATTTTATTTGATCAAACAACTAGTGGTTTTATACGCCCCCTTTAATCCCTTAGATTAAGAATCTTATTCCCTAAAATTTAGGAATCCTTACAAGGCCGATATAGGGCTCTTTTTTTCCCCTAATGTTCTGGTGTTATTTATAATTTGCAAAGAAGGGATTCTCCTTCATAGATGTATCAATGCTAGTGTTATAGGCAAACTCTACAAAGGGTAAAAGTTAAAACCAATGATTTAATGATAGTTGATGGTGCAATGATAATATTATTCTAGGACTTGATTCACCATGTTCTGTTTGCCCATCAGTCTATTGAGGATTGGCTATAGAAATTTTAACTAGAACACCAAGGATCCTCTCAAGATCATTCCAAAATCTCTATATGAACTGTGGGCCTTGATCAATGACATTATCATCAGGCAATTCATAAATCCTAAAGATGTATCTGAAAAATTCTAGTAGTGGTTGCACCTATGATTTCCCTGGTAGTCGGAATTCATGACAGAATGTAAACCTTCTCAATGTAGCTTGAAGAATGAATGGCCTGACACGTAAGTTCATCGAAACCTCACTTCACTCAAGTCAACGATCTAGTGAGTTCCTATGGAATGAATGTGAGAACTTTTGATCGCACAAAGTAGAATATGAGACCTTCCTAATACAATTTATCACTCTCAAAGTTCTTGCTTCCAATATGAGAAATGCCTTCAAGACAAGATACTTACTACCTTCACTAGACATGCACACATACCACTATTTACTCCTAAATTGATTTCTCTCAAAATATGCAATGTTTATACTTGAGCTTCAAGCCAATTTTAGAAGACTATACTAGCTCCTTATAAGACAAATATTTTAGGAAATGGATACATTATAAATAGGGAACTCTCTTCAACATATACAACTCAGCTTATTCAAATTCTAAACGTGATTACACACATGAGAAGTCATGAGTTCAAAGTTCATGATGTGCTTATATGACATGAAAGAGATTCCATAAATGATAATGCTCTTTATTAGACAATAGGGTTCATCAAACATAAGTGTGATAGGTGATTGATTTGAGAGTAATGAAGGGGATTCGAATTCAAATTTGAATGCATGAATGCTGGCCATTGGCTCCTTGATTCATTAAGTGCCAAGTGTCATCAAGTGATAAGGTTTATAAGCTTGTAAGGTTGGAGCTTGATTTTCAAGACTCCCCCTCAAGCTTTAACCTTTGAGTCTTCATCCTCGCTCCATAATTCCAATGCCTCCTTTAAACTTTGTTAGTTTGATTGAGTCCAATGATTTTGGTGAAGATATTAGCACAAAGATCCTTGCTACTTATATGGTGAACTTGTACCCTCTTATCTAGAGTCTAATCTCTAATGTAGTGGTAATTTACCTCTATGTGTTTGCATCTAGGATGGAAAATATGATTGCAAGTTAGGTACAAACTACTCATGTTTTGACACATGATTGGTAATTGATTGACTTGCAAATTTATTCTAACCATAAGCTTCTCGAGCCACATGATATAACATGTAACATGTGCTAATGCTCTACACTGAGCTTCTATAGAAGATAGAGCAATTGTAGTGTTCTTCTTTGCAATCCATGAAATAACCTTCATGCATAGCATCACTACATATCCTCTTCTACTCCTCGTATCGTCTTTGGATCCAGCCCAATCAGCATTTGTATATGCTTTCACCTACAAATAATCTTGAAAATGTTAGAAAATAACTTCATTTAAGATACCATTAAGAAATTGGAGTACTCTCTTAGCTACAAATAAATGAGGAACCCTAAGTGTATGCATGAATCAAGATAGAACACTATTACACTTATGTGTTCCTCGAGTAGCTTTGATGTGAACCTTTTCCCTATAATGGGCACTTTTTACTCTAGTGCTGGCTAGAGGTTTTTTCCCCATGTTACCACATACTTGATACTCTCATATGTGGTGGTACTTTGTACTTAGGGATATTATTCAGCTCTTACTTTAGTTTAGCTCATCGTCAATAGAGAGAGCTATTCCAATCATCGTTTTCTTCGTGTGTCTTGCTACATTTGTGCTCATTCTATGTGCTTCTCGTGTGTCTCTCGCACTTCTACACACACCCAAAAGTGGTATCAGAGCACGTTCAACTCCTTCTCAAGTTTTGGTTTTTTGCGTCATGGCACACGTGCACTTTTAACAGTGTAAATTGACTTCGGAGCATAGAAGAGTGAATTTTAACAGCCAAGAAACATTCCCACCAAGTGCCCTGGAGTTTACCTCATTTAGAAGCCATTTGTGCAGTCAGAATTGCCATCAGAGTGATAGTTTGTGAGCTGAAATTTTAGCTTTTGTTGAAGTGAAGATTTTATCACATTCTTGTTCTTTTGTGAAATGGGGAGCAGCAATGACTTGTTTGGCATGCTTCAAGCTGAAGATAAGCTTGATGGGACCAACTATCCGATGTGGTCTTACATAATGAAGCATGTTCTTGTTGCTAAACAACTTTGGAACATAGTGGCAGATGTAGATCAAAGACCTGCAGGTTCTTCTACTTCACAGTCTACTATCACAGATGGAGCTTCTTCTTCGAGTACAATGGTTTCTCCTTCTCCACCTACATAGGAGCAACTTAGATGGGATGGAAAAGATGCTCAAGCTCATGCTTTGATTGTGCTTTCTCTGAAGCATCATATAGTTCCACACATTCGGTCATGTTCTACATCACGCCATGCATGGGACACTCTTGCTTCTTTGTATGCCGTGCTTAATGAATCACATGATGCATACTTGAGGAAGCAACTTGAGGATGTATGTATGGTTGAAAATGAGTCGGTGGATGTGTATGTGACTCACATCAAGGACTTGAAAGAGCAATTGGCAAACATAGATGAGATTATTCTGGATGCATCACTCATTTCTACATTGTTGAAAGGATTACCAGAATCTTTTCAAAGCTTTGTTACTATACTCCATTTGGTTGAAAAAGTAAATCCTAATATTTATGCATTTGATGAGTTTGTGTCTCTTCTTTTGCAAGAAGAGCAATCTAGAGTGAATAAGAGTGGTTTGATTGAGGGAACGCAAGCACTTACAATCTCACAAAAGCAGAAAAGCAAGTATGGTTCAGCTTTGGGTTCATCAAAACCAGAGCCTCAAGCTTCCTCTTCCCCTCATTCCTCTAATACTCATTCCTCTTCCACTCAATAGTATGTCCAAAGTTTGGTCATACTATTGACGAGTGTAGAAAGCTTGCTAAATGCAATGAAAAGAAGAGGGAATCCGGCATGTCTATTGCTGAAAATTCAGCAAATGCAAAGAATGATGAAGCTAACATGGATCAAGATTTTTGGGCATGTGTTATTACATGTCATTATGATGCTTATTTTCATTCTAAATGTGTGGTTGTGAGTGAGGCTAATTCGGATTGGTTCTTTGATAGTGGTGCTTCAAAGCACATAACATCATGCAAAAGATTATTTGCCTCTTTGAAAGATGCAACCAAAGGAGGACATGTGATGTGTGCAAATAATGCCTCTTATCCTATCATTGGAGTAGGAGAAATTGAGCTTACGGCTGCAAATGGAGGTGTGAATCTCTTGAAAAATGCATTGTATGTGTTCGATATCAAGAAGAACTTAATTTCACTTCCATTGATTGCGAGAGTTGGCCTTTATGTACACTTTGTTGATGATAAGTGTATGGTTCATGGTTTCAGCAATGGTGATGTTATCGTGATGTCCAGTACATTATGTAATGGTTTGTATCGCATGGATACATACAAGAGGGCTGCCTCGAATGCCTTAGTTGCTCATAGGTCTTCCATGGCTGAAATGGAACTTTGGCATGCTCTTTTTGGTCACTTGAACTTCAATAGTTTGCTTTCATTGCAAAAGAAGGACATGGTTATTGGTTTGCCTACACTTGAGTCCATTGAAAAGCATGCATGTGAAAGTTGCATTCTTGAACAAATGCATCGTGCTTCTTTTCCAAAAGATAGTCACACACATACTACAAGAAAATTGCAGCTTGTTCATAGTGATGTATGTGGTCCCGTCAAGGATCCATCTTTTGGGAAGCATGTATATTTTGTTACCTTCATTGATGATGCTACTCACCATACATGGGTGTACCTATGAAATCAGAGAATGAGGTATTTTCTTGCTCTAAGGCATTTTTAGCTATGGCTAAAAATGTTTCTTCACAAAATCTTTTGACTCTATGCACGGGTCGTGGTGGTGAATACATGTCACATGAGTTTAATGTTTTTCTTCGTGAAAGAGGTATTTCACACAGATGTATGGTGCCATATACACCTCAACAAAATGGTGTTGTCGAGCTTAAAAATAGAACTCTACTTGAAATGGCACGATGTATGGTTAAAGGAAAGCATCTTCCTGATAAGTTTTGGATGGAAGCAATCATGTGTGCAAACTATGTATTGAATCACTACCCTACAAAAGCATTGAGAGTCATCACTCCTTATGAGGTTTGGAATTGTCATAAGCCTATGGTTAGTCATATGTGTGTGTTTGGTTGTTTGGAATATGCTCTTGTGCCATCACAACAACGTCACAAACTTGATGATAAGGCAAAGAAATGTATATTTGTTGGTTATAGTGCTAAAAGTAAGGGATATCGTTTGAACCATCCATTGACAAATGCAATTATTGTGAGTCGAGATGTGGTATTTGCTGAAAATTCAGTTTTCCCTCTACTTGAATGCAAACAACAGCCAACAGTTAGCTCACAAGATGTGTTCGATACACTCATGCCTTTGTTCCAAAATGGTGCGCTTGACTATGGCCATATAGATCAGCCAACTGAGGCTAAAAGGGTTGAAAAATTCCAGCAAAATAGTGTTAAAAATGCAAAGAATTTCAAGCCAAACATGGTTAAAATTTTTCAGCCAAAAATTTCCAAAACTACTAGAAATTTTCAGCCACGTATGGCTGAACATTTGCATCAAACTATGGCTAAAAATGAGCATGAAATTCAGCCCACACATGATGTACATATTGAAGATGTTTTACATAATGAACGCACGTCTATCAAGAGTGCACAAACTATGCCAAAGTGGCTGAAACAAACTTTGCAGGATAGCAAATTGAGTGCACCTTTACTTGCTATAACAAGATCAAGCTCTCGCCATGCATCACATAATTTTATGGATTATTCTCTTATTGCTACAACATGTAATAAAGAGAAATTTTCTTTTGAAGATGCATGTGAGGACCCACAATGGATGAGTGCTATGCAATCAGAAATGGATTCCATACATAGGAATGGTACTTGGGAGTTATGTGAATTTCCAAAAGGAAAGAATGCCATTGGTTCAAAGTGGGTTTACAAGATTAAGAGAAAATGTGATGGTAGCATTAATCGCTACAAAGCTAGATTGGTTGCCAAAGGATATGTGCAACAATATGGCATTGACTATGAGGAAACTTTTGCACCTACTTCACGCATGACTACCATTCGTACCGTGGCTGCATTGGCTGCCCATCGAGGTTGAAAAGTGCATAAGTTGGACATAAAAAGAGCCTTCTTGAATGGTGATTTTCAAGAAGAGGTTTATGTGAAGCAACCTCCTGGATTTGCTATGAAAGGAAAAGAGCATATGGTTGTCGCTTGCATAAAGCCTTGTATGGTCTCAAGCAATGTCCACGTGCATGGTATGACAAAATCCATAAGCACTTGATTGCTCTTGGCTTCACACGTAGTCTGATTGAAAGCACACTCTATGTACGCAAAAGTGGGGCTGATCTTATAGTGCTTGTTCTTTATCTCGATGACATACTCTTGACTAGGTCATGTGATGCAAAACTTGACATTCTTATGGCTGATTTGCAGCATACTTTTGATGTCACTTATCTTGGTCTTTTGAGCTACTATCTTGGCATCTAGTTTGTATCCATTGAGGCGGGAATTGTCATGCATCAAGCAAAGTATGTTGAAAAACTCCTTCAACATTTTGACTTTGAGGATCGCAAGCGAGTTTCCACACTAGCTGAGATAGGATTTAGATTCTCAGTTGACGGTTCCAATGATGCATTTGACACTTCTCTTTATCAGCAAGCTGTGGGATGTCTTATATATGCAAGCAACACAAGGTCGGATATACAGTATGCAGTTTCCCAGTTGAGCCCACTCATGCATAGCCCCCGCACTAAGCATTGGCAAGTGGTGAAATGTGTGTTTAGATATCTCAGAGGCACTTTGAGCTTAGGTCTCTTTGATGTCAAAGATGTGCTGCCATGCTTGCATGCTTTTACAGATAGTGATTGGGCTGGTTGTTATGATACTCGCGTGTCCACTAGTGGTAATTTCTTTTCCTTGGAGACTCATGCATATCTTGGTTGAGTAAGAAGCAACCTACAGTAGCGACATCAAATTGTGAAGCTGATTATAGGGTAGTTTTCATAGCTACAATGAAGTGTATATGGCTAGGATGCCTATTGATGGATCTTTGCATGGAGATTGATGTTGATACGCATATTCTCACTGATAGTCAGAGTGCTTTGGTTGTTGCACAAAACCCAGTGTTTCATGCACGTACCATACATATTGAGATACATTATCACTATGTGAGAGAGCGCCTTCATGCAAGAGATATTGATTCGGTATATGTGACTACACAAGATAATGTGGCAGACCAATTCACCAAAGCTCTTCCACGAGAAACATTTGAAGCTTTTCACAAAGCTTTAGGCTTATTACCTTGTGGGGGCTGATCTGTCACTCCATGTATGTGTTCACATCATTCGCTCCAGGGGGTTTGTTACACTTATGTGTTCCTCGACTAGCTTTGATGTGAACCTTTTCCCTATACATGGGCACTTTTTACTCTAGTGCTGGCTAGAGGTTTTTTCCTCATGTTACCATATACTTGATACTCTCATATGTGGTGGTATTTTGTACTTAGGGATATTATTGAGCTCTTACTTCAGTTCAGTTCATCGTCAATAGAGAGAGCTATTCCAGCCATCGTCTTCTACGTGTGTCTTACTACATTTGTGCTCATTGTGTGTGCTTTGCGTGTGTGTCTCACACTGCTACACACACCCAACAAACACCACATATATATAATACGTTAGGCCTCTGATAGTGTCATAATTCAAAGAGCCTACTATAGACCTACATAAGAGTGCATCCTTAACTTTCACCTTCCATTGAAGTAAATTTCATATTGATTTTCGTTCAATTTCTTAATGGTTTGCAGCCTCTAAGTTCATACTTCTATAATTCATCCAAGATGTATTTCCATTGCATGATTTAGATACCATTATCTTTATATATGATTTCAATACCTAGAAAATATCTATGAGCTCCAAGGTTTGAGATCTTAACTCCTTTCCAAGTCTCTACCTGATGTATTTCATGCCTTCTTCATGATCACTTGTAATAATCAAGTGATCTACATACACACACAAGTGGATAGATGCTTCACCTTCTCTTTTGTAGAATAATGTTGGGGCCAACTTTTCATTCTTTGTATCCACAACTGATCAATTAGTCCACAAGCCTTTGATTCCATGCCCTTGGGGCTTTCTTGAGACCATATAGGGTGTTACTTAACCTACAAACATTATCTCCTCTAATTTTATCTCAAGCCTAATGGTTGTTCCAAGTATTGCACCCCCTCTAGCTTTGATTTAGAGAAACATTATTCACATCTATTTGATACATCTTCCATTATTGCTAGATGTGATTCCAATGACTCTTTTGATGATATTCATATTTTCTATAGTGTAAAGATCTTTTCATAGTCCACTCCATAAGTATGAGCAAAGCTAAAAGTTTTTCTTCATACCTATAAAAGCTAGCATCTAAATGTTTCTTTTCCTTATATACTTGGTTGTTTTCAATGAACTTCATGTCTTTTTTCCTTGGAACTAATGTCCATGTTCGATTTTCCTCAAAATCTCTAATTCACTTTTGCATATCCATTTTCCATTCCTTGTATGTATTTGCATCTTCAAAGCATGTATTTCGTCAATAACGTTTCAGATGTATGCATAATGTATAGCCATGAATCAATCACAAGTTAACCTCTTTGAATTGGATGCCTAACCTCTGACACCCTGTGTTATTTCACCTTCCAATTTAATTGGAACCCTCCCCCTTGTTTGAACAATTATTTGTATTGATCTCTATCCACAAGTCTTCATCTTCTTTAATTTTTGTGATCTTGGCCTTGCCTTTGTTCCTTGCATCACTAAGTTGATAATGTAGATATATCATCACTCCATGATGAGTGGTTACTTGATTTCTTTGGTGCATTAAGAGCCATGCTTTTTGGTTCTTCATTTTCTCTTGAAGTCTTTGCATCTTCATCTTGATTTTCTTAGATAGATACATTTGAACAATATCAAGGTAAGAGGTCATCAAATATAACATCCCATGATAACTTTAGCTCCTTGCCTATGGGGTTATAGCATACCCTTTTTGTTAACTTGCATACCTGATGAACACACATCTTTCTTATCTACCATTGAGTTTTCTCCTTGGTTCACTTCATATTAGCACATAGCAAGTACAAACAAAAACTCTCAAGTGTGATGCATCTAGTTTTCTATTATTCTAAGCTTCATAGGGTGTTGTCACATGTATATCTGATGTGGGTGATTTGTTCTTGCAGCACTAACCTTTTGCTTTCCATATCTTTCAACCTTTGAGATATGTCCATACCTCTCGTTTCAAAGGTCCAATTTTGCTATGTTTCTACTTCCATATGTGAAGTAACTTATGTGTTTCAAATTTGTCTTCACATCTGATGTGAATAGCCTTACCTCCTTTCTACCTTTGTCTACCAATCCGTACTCTTGTTAAGGGAATTTCAGAGAGCATCCCCTCTAATCAAATGAGACCAGCAATCCTCTCTCAACCATTCGAACCATAGAATCAAGGTTTATTGTAATAGTGGGAACATGAAGAAAATATATGAAAGATTTAGCCTTAAGAGAAACATTCAACATAAAACCACGTATCTATGTGATAACATGGGGGATATCAACAACATTTTCCACATGCACTTTGGTTGATGGAGCTTGTATATTTGAGAAGAAGTCCTTGTTGCAACTCATTTGATCAATGTACCATATGCTTGAAACTTGTGTCTTATAATCACTCATCTGCATCATGGATAACATGCCTTCATTCTCATTTGAAGACGAACCATAGCTACCATGCCCTTTGTATGATGAGTTTCCTTTTTCCCTCTCATATAAATCCCTTCAATAGTGGCCATACTTGCCACATATGTAGAATCCATATGAGTTTTTGTTCTCTTGTGTTTGATTGTACATTCCTCCTCCTCCTCCAAACTTGCCTCTTCCTTTTGATGAGGATACTTGCTCCCTTGATCTTGATTATAGTCTCCATTTGACCCTCTTTCTTGTTTTTGGCTACTTCTACCTTCACTTCTTCCTCTACCTCTTTCAATACCTGAATAAAATGTTTGGGATTCATTGACCTTTGCCTTTGAGCCTCCAAAAATCATCTCCTTGATGAGCATTAAGGCGCATTATTGCTCAAATTTGGGAATATTATCTTTGACATATTCCCAAAGCTAATATTATCTTTGGGAATATTATCTTTAAAAACCTTCTACTTCTCATCATATATAAATCCATTCAATGTATCTGCAGGTAGTTCATCATCATCTATGTGACAACTATAGATCCCAGTGCATCAACTACTTCCTTGATCTTCAAAATTTATTCATTGATGTTGTGACTAGATTTCTTGCTCATGTTGTTGAATCCATTCTCCAATTGAATCTTCTTAGCTTTTATTGAAGTAGAGTATAGCCTCTTTCGGGTTTCCCAAACTCTCAATTAAGTGTCTAGCTCCTCAACATGCCATATAATTGAATTTCAAGATATGTTGAGGTAGGATGAAAATAATTTTATATCTCCTTCAATCTAGGCTTGACATCTCTTTCCATTAATCAGACCCCAAAAACCATTGCCCATGAGGAAGCTAGACATTCTAAACTTCCACGGTTGATAGTTGTTCTTATCTAGATTTTTAATTGGGGTGATATATTTTGACATGGTGTACTCTAATTTACTCGTTTGAGGCTTCTTGATGCAAGAATATTGATGAGGAATAATAGATTTGCATCAGTACTTCAAAAGTACCAAAATAGATAATGTAGATGCCTTGCTTACTTTACTAGTAGATTTTCTTTGAGTTGTATGTATGTCATTGACCTCGAATTATTAGACCCTCTTCTTTCAATGCCCTTAAAAATAGCTCCTTCTATTCGTGTCTGAGTGTCCTTGTGTGTCAAAATTTTCTCTAATACCACTGATGCAAAATGTACACCTTCACTATGCATCTTCAAGCATCAATGGCCTCACAAGTATATTCAGAGATACCCATGTTCATTCAAATCAATTATTCTCTAAGTTCTTATAGAGGAACATAGAACAAGTGCTTATAATATATTCCTAAAACTCATTTACTTCATGATCTCTCCCTTTTCAAAGTTTTTTCTTGACGTTATAAAATAATTCAGCGTTTGGTAGAGACTCACAAATTAGATGGGTTAAGACTTCTTGATGGCTTGAGGAGATAGTTGCTAATTGGAGATATTCTGGCTTGAGTACTATAGTTTCTTGTTGATCAAACACTTCTTCACCTTTCTTTGGTGAAGATCTTCTTGGCAAGGCATCTTGCTAACATTGGTTCTGTCCTAGATGATATGTCATGACAAGGTTGAACCTAGATAAGAAGTTAGTCCATCGTGATATAGTATAAACTGAATAGTCCCATCCTTCTTTACAAATAGAATAGGGGCTCCAACATAAGAATTTAAGTATCTAATAAACCTCTTCACTAGCTTATCATCACGATTCTTCCATAATTTTGTATGTTCATCTAGGGATAGTTTGTAGATTGGTTCAAACTATGGTTGTGATCCCTCTTGGTGTTCTATGGTACAATCATAAGGCATGTGCTCTTGGAGAATATCTACATTCTTATTTCAAAGGAGATCTTCAAAATCTAGGTACTAGTGAGGTAGGTTCACTAGATTATCTTTCTTGGACTCTTGAATTGGTATGACATAGATCATATATGTCGGTTCCCTCACATGTATGAAGGCTTTGGCTCCTATATATGTGAGTTTTATCTAGATATCTTGCCGGGTATTTTTATTATTTTCCCAATCAATCTCTAGATTATGTTTCTTTAGCTAGGGAATTTCAATGATAACAAGATTTATTTGATTGGATATGACATTGAAACATGTATAGAAATAATGATCACCAAGGTCTACTCTCAATGTTGTGGTTTCCTTGTAATATTCCCCCATACTAGAGATCATCCATCTACTACTTCAGCTATTGCTGGTTTGTTCTTATAAAGTAGTCAAATCCTATGTTTCTTTACCAATCCTTCATTGGTTAAACATAAGAAAGCTCCTAAAACCACATAGGCTATAAGATAAATGTTTATGTAAGGCATGATCAACTTCATAGGAGCAAGATGTGTTTCTTTGGGTGTTTCTTGAAATATGAGACATTTTCGTATATCATGGTCCGACTCTATGGCCTCCTTTACAGCTTGAAATCTTCTTTTCCATACTCCACAAGGGTGGCTCCAACCCTATGTTTTGTTCTTTGTTTGGGAAATTTACTATGATATGATCATGGTTTCCATAATATATGCATAGCTTGTTATCGCTCCTTATCTACTTCTCATGTGCAATTAGGGTTTGGAGGCTAGTCACATCTATCTACATAGGTCTAAGCATAGACTCTTCTTTGAGCATGGGATGGAAGGTTTTCTATTGGCGAGGTATTTCATCAACGTTTTTTTCCATGTTTTACTTCAACAGTATGGTTATCACATTGAATAGCTTGGGTGATGTATTCATTCAATGTTTTAACCTTTAATATCTTGAGTAGAGGGTCCTTAACATCATCTCTTAAACCCCATCTAAATTCACCTATGAAATATTCCTCATGCCAAGTGATATCACATATCAGTTGCCTATATTTTTTATGCATATTAACTTGACATAGGTTTTGGTGTCTCCATCTCTAAATGTGGTGGTGAGCTTTTGAACAAACCCCTCATAGTCATGGAGTAGTGCCATGTTCTTCTCTAGAATTAGGGTAAACCATGATAAGACCTCACCATAGAGTAGGACTCCAATAAAACCGACCTTGGATGCCTCATTAGGACATCTATCAAGTTGCATATAGATGTAGAATTTAACTTGCTATATGAATCCATTGAACTTTGTAGGATCACCATCAAACTTTTTTGGCATGCAAATCTTGGGTTTCTTCATGAAGGATGAACTAGGGTGTTGATTTACTTGAGTTATTCATTTATTTTCTTTAGTATTCTTGATTCATTATTGCAAATCTTGGATAAGTGTTCCTAGATGCATCAGATGTCCCATCTTGTATTGTGTTTGTCGATGGGCTAGGTCATTGACTTGTTGCTGGAGATTCTGAAGCAATGTCACAATCTGTTCAACTCTGTTCTCCATCATGCCTCATCTTGGATAGAAGCTATTCTTGCCAAAATGTCAGGGGAGCAGTAGATAGTGCCCTATAGCTAGACTAGACAAGATTCTAGAATTATAATTATGATTAGAATTTCACCCACATATGAAAAATGATACAAGGAGCTACAACTCATATAAGAAGTTCCACAATTAGAGACTGATAGGTATGGATAAGTGAACTAGAGATGATGCAAGAGATCCTACAATCAAGGACCATAAGTATGAAGTAACATATTTGGGTTACAAGAACTCCATTTAGGGAGATGAACTAAGTACAAGAAATAATTGGACAAGATCTCCTACTATGAGATTATAGCAGGACAATACACGATGTATAGGATATTAGACTAGAGAAGACTAGAACAAGGAACTCTAGAAATCAAAGTGGAACTTGGAAAGTACTTACTTAGAGATCAAGACTTCTTGAGCTCCCAAGACTAGCATTTGAAAGACTCTGAATTTATGTAGCAAAGCCTTCCTTATATGGGTGATCTATGGTGGTTATGAATCAATGATGTGAGCAATCCAAAAATAAGAGCTCTAGTTGCTAGAATCAAGCAAGTAGACAATCGATCTTAGGGTTTCGGCATGTTTTAGATGCGATGGGATCATTAGTTTCTCCAAATTTTGAATCAAACAATTTGATATATAGAGAGGTGCATGAAATCTAAGGTTGAAAATGATTTCCTTTATGTCCATTTCATTGGCGTAAGATCATCCTTTGATCCTCAAGATATCCATTAGTGTGTCTCAAAGTTGATTTACAAGAGTTTCAAAAGGATATACTAAAAAATGGACTTTAAGGAGCTGTCTTATTAGATTTCCAATAATTTGTATGTTATTTCAAAGTAGAAAAGTTATATGGTTGTCCTTTTCGAGTCCATATCTAAAATTTATTTCTTTTGTTTATTTGTTTTCTTTATTTTTTATGTCCGATTTTTATATGAATAGTTTAGGATAATTGATGGAATAATGGATACGATATGAACTATCATGCCCTAGGTAACCTAAAATAAGAAATACATTTGCTAGAGAACTAGTAACCTAGAGGATATCCTTCAATCATAAGCGTTTCTCTCCTCCATAGGATTGAAATCAAGCATGAACGCCACAAGAGACGTCTATTGTGAGACCCTCAATCTCAATTCAAGTGAACAAAAAGCAATGTAGTTTACTTAATAGGTGTTGATTTAGAAGATGCTATCGAAGTGAATATGGATCAATTTGATAGTACCAACATGAATGTCAAGAAGAGTTGGCGAATGCATTGTAAAGAAGAAAGGGAGACATGTGAGATATTAAAAAAGTTAGTGAAGTCCATAAGAATAGTCAACTCCATAAGAATAGTCAACTCCATAAGAATAAAGAGGACTCAGTATCTGTACACAATAATAATAAGGGGTATTTCGGATAGCGAACACGATTATAGTGTACAATGAAAAAGGTCTTTTTGTATAAATAAATATTGCGAGCTTTTAGAAAGCCTCAATAGAGCCTAAAGATAGGAACCCCTAGGAATAATCTCATGGATAGAGAAATAAATAAGAGGAAATAGCCTTCCCCAAATTTAGGTTCATATATTTTGCAACGAAATTGAACAAATATGCAAAGGTTCGCATGATAGTTCATAATCTTATTTGTAATAGCTTGTGTTCTTCGAAGTAAGAAATTCCTTTGTAAGTAGGATACTGAAGATTGGATTACTTGATAGGCTATTAAAAAGGTTGGTGGATTGAATACATGGCGAGATATGCAGATAGGACTTTTGGATGTTCTTGTAGAAGAGTTTCTGGTTTCACTCGTTTGACCACTAATATATGAAAGTATAGACGTTTAAGATGATGACAAGATTTTCCATCTATCATCCCCTCAAAGCTATGTCTCATCTAGGACTAGCTTAGTGATTAGCAATTCAATGCCATTGGAAAATTTGGTGTCGAATGTCCATATGAGGCATAGTTGCACATGGGCCTTTTGGATATTGGAGGTGCTCCTAGTGGACCTTTGAGTTGCACATATGAACCTATAAGTTGTCCATGATGACTTCCTTGGTTCATCTCCTCAAAATTAGGTGTCCTCCAAGATGTAGAACTAGTGCATCTTCAAATTTGCGGTCAAATCCATTTACCTTTAAGAAGCTGAATTCATTGAATCTTCAATCCTAGACATCTTGAAAAAAATGATATATATGTGTATTGGACCATCCTTTGCGTGCTAATTTGGGTAGAAAAAATAGTTGGTTTTGAAGTGCATGCATCGTTTGGAGTCTCCTACCATGCCTATTTGAAGCATTGGTATCAATGAGCACTCCCTTCATGAAAAGCTAACCTAGTGAAGAATTTGTTTTGTGGTTGGCTCCATAAGTGGAACTTGGATCTAAAAACTAGTTTATTATTAAATGATAAGTATGTTGGCTTTCAAATCCATCCAGTGTGCTACAATTTTGGTCCATGGAGTTTCCAGGACTTGAGCTCAATGCTTCTTTCACTCTTGTACATGGACGCTAATGACAAAATTTTCCCCTTGATAGTGATTTTGGTGGACTTTCAAGCTATAAAGAGAAGTGAGTTCGTCTTCAAGTCTTCATATGTGTTCAAGTCCATCAACTTTATCAACCTGGTTTTGAAGTGGATGCATTGTCTCGAATTTCCAAATCATGCCTATTTCAAGCATTGAGTTCAATGAGCACTCCATTCATGAAAAGCTTACCTACTGAAAAATTTGTTTTATGGTTGGCTCTTGAAGTGGACCTTGGATCTAAAAAAGTAGTTGATTATCAGACGATGAGTACTCTGGCTTTCAATTCCATCCAGCCTACTACAATTTCGGTCCATGCAATTTCCAAGACTTGAGTTCAATGCTCGTTTTACTGTTGTACATGTATGCTAGTGACAAAAGCTTCCCCTTGACAGTGATTGCGATGGACTTTCAAGCCAAAAAGAGAAGTGAGTTCGTCTTCAAGTCTGTATACGTGTTCAAATCCATCAAGTTTATATATGCGTGAAAGCTTAGTTGGATGGGACGATTGACTCTCAAGGTTGGGGGATGGTGTTCAACTCATGTGAGCTGTGGCGGAATACCCATCACGACTTGGGTGGTGGATTGTTATACCAACCCCTTCATGGGGCCATTGGGCCTTCCAAGTACCCAATTCAAATCCATCATCTCTTTCGCTCTTGAAAGCATCCCTTTTAGGTGTCTAACATAGCAAGCCTTCCAATCTTAGTATGTGCTAGGTGTCTAACCCGTACTTTGTACGGTCAAGGGGTACTTTCAATTATGTCAAGTTTATCGGGAAGACTAGATGTCAATGATCGAACTTCCTTTTAGTAAAAGTCCATCTGCTTTCCAACAGCTCAGCACAATAAGCCTCCGACTCAAGGACATCCTAGCTAGTGCCGAATTCGGCCCTTTGGCAATCCTCGTAAGGCACCCTGGAATCCCAAAGCTAGTTGACAAGAGACTACCTTTCATGTCCCTGCACCTTCTGAGAGTTGGGTGGCCTTCCTCTTTTCTATGACGTTCTTGAAACTTCCGTGCCCTGTGCTTCCTAATCAGTTCAATGTAATGTAAATCAAGAGAGAAAGCAGAATGCTGGAAGACGGAGCAGATTATAACCTCAAGCTGATGATTAGATCACAATCTTCGATCATGGGTTCCGGGTTGATGAAGGGATGCTGGAACGGCGCATTTAGAGAGCCTGTTTCTCTGCTTTCTGTTCAGCTATACATTTTTAAACGACCTTCTGCCGCTTCTCTCCCCTCCTTGCTACGTCCCAACGTTGTTTGAAGGAGTTATGGCCGAAGCTGCCAGGTCATGAATAACATCTTGCCCTCTCTTGCTCCTTGCCACTTTCCTCCAGCAACTTTGATCCACTGCTCTTGCCTCATTGCAACCTCCAGCAGCGCGTAGAACCTGCGGGCACCCATCCTAATTCGTGAAGAATTCGTAGAAAATTTCTACCATTCCTTACTTTAATTACTGCAGCAAGTAGTAGAGTTCGTACGCCATAGTTCTTATGAAACCGATCCGCATGTTGTTGCGCATTTCTCCAAGATCAGAGATGGTATACTAACTACTGAGAAATTACGCACAATGATCTGCAACATATTAACCAAGCCTGCGATGTCCTGGACATGCGGGTTTCCATATATTATGAAGTTAGATATTACTGTATCAATGTGGTTGACTACACTAAAGCGCAACACATCATATTTCATGAGAATGTATTGTGCATGCATATATACGTTTGTATATGCATGTACGTATGACATATCATTGTTTATTGCACATCACTTCGTCGATGTTTTCCAATGTACTATTCTACTGCATGCGATGTATGTATGTACGTTTGCACGAATATACGTGTGTGTGTGCATGCGCCCGGGCTAGCTTGAACAGGTGCATGTATTTATGCATGTGCGTGGGCTTTAATGCTCATCATACTCTTCTCTTCTGTTCTGTTGTTTTTGCTGTCTAACCTTTGTTTTGTGGAATTCAAGGGTTCGTGGGTATTATACTCAATTCACTTGTACAGTTGTAATTTCAAAGTTAAAACTCGGACGAGTAGGTTTAAAAAAAAAAAAAGAGGACACAAAAGTTATTGATCACAGAAAGAGCGGCCATCCGAATTCTCCTGAAAGAATATAATGGATTAGTTGTTTTGAAGTAAGGCCGACATTGCGTACAAAAATGTTAACTCTGAGTAGTACAAAAATGTTAACTCCATTACGAAAAGAAGCATAATTATTATATGTGACACAAAGTCAGAGTAAAGGAATTTATACTATACACTTCTTCACTTCTTTCAAGAAAAGAAGTTTGATCTTACGATTTACATTTTTGGGGTTTCAATTAATTGAAAGTGTAATTGTAAAACGAAGATCATTTTATTCACGAGAACTCTTGAATTTTACCGAAGCAAAGTAGAACACCTAGCTTTTATTTAGTAGCAACGAACAGAGCTGGATGGCTCGCCAAAGTTAGAAAACGAGGAAGGAGAAAGAAATTTGTTTGAATTAATGGAACTTTATCACAACATACATGCATGGCCCTTGTTACTATTGTTAATGTTCGCAAAGAACGCCGAAAATTGAGTGAAAGATGTCGAAAAGTCACTTCCTCATTTTAACACAACAATGAGGATCTGCTACTGGTGTAAGCTGTGGGAATTGAAACATCTCCTTAGCCTCATTCATTTCATATACCTGGCCATCCTTACGGAGTGGCCATCCTTACTTTCTTCTTTGTCAATCTCCCTGTGCCTCTTTTGATCGAGATATTTTAGCTATTGTCCAAATAGGTGTGGAGTAACGGTATGCGTCGAACGCCATGGGGCAGAACACTTGGGTTCGATTCCCACCCAGATGAACATTCCAAATTTCCTTGCACTCTCAAAAAAAAAAAAAAGATATTTTAGCTACTGTCTATCTACCTAGACGATATTCATTAACCGATTGTTGAATCTATGCCTCGTACTACTATCTACGATACTGACTCATGCAATTTATGCATGCTGTTGATCTAAATCTAACTAACATGCCTATGAGATTTTCAGAACCCTAAATCTAACTAACATGTCTATGAGATTTTCAGAACCCCAAAAGATAGAATTAATCAATGTCGTTTCCGGTTTTACTGTGATGTTTTGATGAGATTTGATACGTACACATGCAACAAACACATACATATATATATATATATATATATATATATATATATATATATATATATATATATATATATATATATATATATATATATATATATATATATATATATATGTGTGTGTGTGTGTGTGTGTGTGTACGTTGCAGAGAAGCATAGAGATAAATTATGCTTTCTTTCGAACGCACGGAATTATGATCCTTTTAATATGTTGATAGGGTAATAGTTTCTTAAAATTGCTATCATGAAGCCCCTTAAGTTATATATTTTTCTTCATTATGCTTGTCAGGTACGTTGCAGAGAAGGCATTATGAATTTCATGCTGTCTTGGACAATGTTTTAAGCACTCGTTCAATCATAAATTCAGAATCTGTAGTCACAATCGTTCCCAATCGATACTATAGAATTTGCTTCATGCCTTCTTCTCTCCATGCATATCTCGGGAGTACGGGATTTCTGTCTCAAGCATGTGGCTTTTCTCGTTCAATCTTCCATTTCGAATCATTTTGTCCATTAATAGTTGTGTATTTAGTAGTTTGCTGAATTCTTCGTACCGAAAATTTTACTTGATCATGTGATCAAATTTTAATTCCGATTCTACTTGATAGGATGACATGAACCTGAAGACGCTTCCGCTCTTCGATGATGGTGGTGGATGCATTCAGAGTAGACTAGAAGATACAAAAGTGGTTGACTGTACATTAAGACTTTTTGTTTCAACTAATGACAGCCGTGGAGCTGTATCTGAGGATTGCGATGGACAACTCAGGAAACGAACTCGTCTTAGTGAGCAACCGTCTTCTTATCAGCCTCCTGATGATAATGTAGATCTATCACTTGCTCTCTAATTTCCTGTTGCTTCGTCTGAATGTTCTGTAATACTCGAGGGCACATTGAAGCGTCTTCCGCTGCAATGCCCCTACAGCAAATCTCAAAATCCTCTGTATCACTAAGATTGAGTAAGTTTTCATGTGGATGGTCACATAACATATTAGGCATCTTGTGTTATCCCAAGCTTTTGTTGTTTATCACTTGTCTAAAAACTCATTGCTCCGTCCTGTACTGCTTTCACTGACTCATGATTACCTTTGATCTTTCAGAAAAACATTGCTAATTGACATGCTTAAGTAGACCTGGGATTAAGAGAAGTCAAGAACTCAGTTTTTCTTTGGTATGAGTGAACTTTAATCAAAGTATAATTAATGGATTTTTAACAGGTACAGGGGCGCATCAGTCATTAAAGTAGGCATTATATAACTCATTTCATCTGTGTTACATGATCTTTGCATCAGATTCGATGTCCATAAAAGAGAACGTTTGGAGTTATGCAAAAAATTATTCTAGAAGATTTCAGTTTCTGTAGCAAATAAAAAACTAGCAAGCCCAATATTGGAAAGCTTGTGTCCTTCATATAGATGGAAAGCATAATCTACCTTTTTGCTATTGTATGTGTGCATTTTCCTAACATGAAGGTATTCGACAGCATTCCTAACGAAAATGCAATTGTGCGCTAAATGTGGGATAAATGTCAAACATCGATAGAGAAGAAGAGCAAGGAGGTGAGCAGTGAGTACCCTTGTTGTTGAAGCATGTGAAGAAATGTATGCCATAATCAACTGAGCATGTACCGACCTTAAAAACATTTCTAGATATGCAATATTGTCTTACCCACTACTAAAAAGCTTTTGGAGAGAAAAACTTGCATTCTCTTCTAGCATAATGAAATTACAAAGGACTAACTTCGGACTAACTTCCGGATCAAGATTACTACAATTTCCAGTCTCCTTGAACACTTAGTGCATGTATTGTAATGTACAAACAAACCATAAAAAGATTCCTTGTAGACAAAATAGATATCTTCCAACATCAATATGAAATGAAGGCATGTTCTTGTGCATCTTTAACATCACATTGAAGTTGTTGAAGTGTTTGGAGGTCTTGATAGTATACTTGACATAGTCAAAATATGAGCATTCCAACATATTAGGAACAATATTCTTGCACATATGGAAGTCCTAGGTTCCTCAACAAAGGTATGGGAAGCCCTAACAAGCTATATTGTATATCAAACAAAGGGAGGAAAATCTAACTCGATAACTATTTCAATAACTTAAGCAACCATTGTACACAATAAATAGTTAGATTTATAAACTCAACTAATTAGCTAATACATTGAGCTTGGGATTCATGTTGATCATGATTATTTGATTGTCTCGACCCCCAATAGCCAGAATGATGACGAAAATTGGGATCAATTCATAAGTTTAGTTTAAGTAAGTGATAACGTTATAATTTAAGAATTTTTCTAGTATCATGGTGATAGAGGAAATGAGTGAATTTCAAACAAGAGAAAATAAAAAAAAAATCATCGTTGTAAGTAATCAAAGGGGATGCGGTGGTGGTGCACAATGAAGGGAAAAATAAAGATTCAATTTAAAATACACCCATCAAAGCAACGAAGGGGATGCAACATCACAATGAATTCAAAGACTAAAATTCAATTAAAAAGGAAGAGGTATAAGAAGCCAAGGAGGATATATGCTCAAATGATGAAGGATTCTACTTATGTGATAGATATGAACATTTTGCAAAGGTAAAAAATAATTGCAATAAATTAGGCATAAAGACTCCAAAGGAAATTACAATCGGCATTAGAAGCCTCCTAGTGCCAAAACTAGACTACAATATTATAGCATCTAGAAATGATGCAAAAACATGAAGCTCCTACGAAGTTACATATGGTACATTTATTTTGGGTATACAAATCATGGGTTTAGCAAGGATATCAATTATTTTATACAAATTATCGTGCAAAGAGAATTTTGAAACATTAGGTAAACTCTCAAAACAAACCATGCGGGATAGAGGATATCTAGTGATATATTACCGTTTCCAATTATATTTGGTTTTTCAATACCTAAATAAAGGTTTTAAGGTATCTTCATGAGGCAAAACGAAGAAAAATTATTCACAACAATGGTAAAGCATAGTTATAATCCAATTCCCTTTTCCTATTGAAACACTAAATAAGTTCTAAAATTCAATATATGAACCTATTGCAAGAAGCCACGGCTATCAAAAGAGAATCATGGGGCATCTTGATGTAAAAAAAAATGAATGAAATAGACTTAATCAGTGTATTATCTATGTGTGGTATATAGAAATTAAAGAACTTTTTCAAAATCACCTTAGATAGGAAACAACTTAGGGTATTTAATGCATAGTCCATGTGATAATTCACTAAGTTACATATTCTTAAGTATTTTGGACCTTTAAAGGAGACATTTATAGGATCCAATAGGTTCTTAATTTTCAACCAACTTTATCAAAGTTCTAAGTAGTTATGGATAGGAAGAATATTTCTCCAATGAAAATTTTCACTTTCCAAGTGTGCATGATATCAATATTCAGTTTACATATAGCTACACATTCTAACAAAATCGTATGGCAGAGAGAGAGAGAGAGAGAAAGAGAGAAATAGGTTAAGTATGCTAGAAGGATGCTGATTGAAATGGGAGTGGAAAATTGTTATTGGATTGGTACTTCGTCAATTGAAATTTATATCATAAATCAAAAAACTAGATCCATTATACTTAATAATATCTTTATGAACCATTTTGTGGAAAAACTCAAGATAAAATAGTCTCTTGACATGTTTCAAATATCCATATTCCTAGTGAGACAAGCCACAAGCTAGATAAGAAATCGAAATGATTTATAATTTTAGGTTATACAAGCGAATAAAATGATTATATGTTTATTAAACCTCTAAGAAAGAAGCAAAAGTTTCTCATAATTTAAATTTTGATGAAATGATATCTTGTTATGACTATGAAGATTACATGAAGGTCATATATAAAAGATTTAATCACAATACACATAGGACATAATGGAACAAAATGCTTTTATATAGAGGTAGAATGAACAAGGATTCTACCATTACAATCAAAGCTTCAAGAAAATCAACATTTGCTAAGGAAAGTTCTAGCAAAGAAAGTAAAAAAAAATATGAAAAGTCATAATTTCTAGCATGAAAGAGAAATCTTTATACCTTAATCAACAATTTTTTTCCTTTAATGCCTTTTAAACTTTTACGTAACACATGCTTGCCTTTAGAACCTTTAGAAATCCTAGGTGACAAGTTAATCACATGACTTGTATTGAGAAGTAATGTTTTCAAACAAACCTTTTATGGAACTTGTATAAGAAAGCTTAGGGACTAACCAATATTGAATGGACCTATTCATCATTTGAGCTAATTGATTCCCCAATACATTATAAGGAGATATACACTCTCTTTTATAAAATTGGTGAAACTCATGAGAGATATACTCTCCACCATAATCAAAATATAGGGCTTGAGTTCCAAGCCTCTCTTAATCTCCAGTAAATCAATGAAAATTTGGAACCAAGAAAAAAATATCAATTCTGGACTTAATAATATACACACAAGTTTTTCTGGTAGCATTATCCTTGAAAGTGACGATATAAAAACAAAACCTAATAACCTTCATAGTATGATACTAGAAATGTTAATAGAAATAAGATAAAGTAGTAGAATGGAAGGGGTGATATGTGTTTTATGCACATATTTAACATTTTCCTCCATATGGAAAATGATTAGAAAAAACTAGTGCAAAGAAGTATTAAGAATGCAAATGTCTTTTTATTTCTATATGGAACATAGTAGGGTTCAAGTGACCATTACATATACAAATCATAGGAATGCTTATTATACTTGCAAAGAAATTTTATTCTAGCATAAAAACAAGGGCTAAAATTACCTTATCTCAATATATTTTGCAATTACCATAATTCTTCAAGAAAAGAAAAAAAAATCTATATCCCGGGCCAATGAGGTTACAAATTAATATTAGAATACAAGAAAGCAAAGGTACATGAGGCACATTATGCATGGTGAACTTTAAACATCTTTAAATATGAGCATTGATGTCTCTAATCTGAATCACATAAGTACGAATTTGTGGACCTAATTTCTTACATAAAAAACTATCTTCACAACTCTTCTATATGGTGTTGTTTGTAATGAAGAACGAAAATCAAATACTTTTGTAGCCATTGTATAAGAATCTCATTAGTTTTAGTACTATCTAATGCAAAGAACTTCCCATCATTAAAAGGAACATCAACTTCACCTAGCATCATTAATGATGATGAAATTTTGACTAATTATTTAGTATGAACATCAACCTAGCGTTTATCCTTGGTGATCATTAATGCACAGTAACTTTTCAACACATTTCCATTCCTTTGGTGATGATGCCATCCAATGGTTCTCTTTTAAGATATGTTTTCTCACTTTACATTGACCATTTGTTATTTCTTCTCTTGTCTCATCATGTTGTTGTATATTATTAGAAATTAATTCTCAATTACTTTCCATAGAAATTATGTTATTTCTTGGTAGTCAAAATGATCCAAGAATACCAATGTAGAAAAGACTTCTACTAGGTGCTCTCTTGCTAATGATCATACTAGATTGCATAATATGATAATAAATTTCATTTTACCATCCATAAGAATTTTTAAAGCAAAAACATCAAAATAATGAGCTAGAACAGTACTCTATGTATTGATTATTCAATTATTATACAACCTTCTCATCAAGCTCATTGTTGGCAACAGTCAGGGAACCGAAGGAGCCACAAGACGAGGAGAGTCAGAGCGAAGGGACAGCACAAGCAGACATGGCAGTCAAAGAAGATCTGGCAAGTAGGCCATCTAAATTTTTCAGACATCAAGGAGTTGAGCACACAAGAAGAAAGAGCAAGTAGGGAGCTCAAAGGTATGTATGACAAATCAATAGAGAAAATCCCTACACAAATAGTGATTTTCATCACTAAAAACCATTTAAAATATCATTTCGTATTTTTGTAGCTCCATTTTGTGCAAGCCAAGGAGTCCTTGAGCTTGAGGAGCTTTAGAAGTATTTACCTGCCAATTTTCATATTTTTTAGATCTCGTTTGAGCCCTCTAATAAGCCCTGGAACCTAATTTAACTAGGTCGGACACTAGGTCTGGACAGGGCCAAGGCTAGTCAAAAACTATAAAAGGAGCTAGAGAGCTCATTTTTGAGGTTGGATTGTAAATGAAATGAACTTGTAAGAGCTTTTTGAAAGTAATCTAACAACTCCATTGCTTCTCACTCTTTGTCTTGCCGTGTGTGCGCGTGTGCGTGTATGTGTGTGCATGCTTGTGTGCTTCTCACTCACGCACTTGTGTCTCCACTTGCTCGAGGTCTTCATACCATCCTCACGTCTTCCCGGATTGACATTAAAGGAGGTGCTACTCATCACTGACCTACACCAAATTTTGGCACCGTTGCCGGGGATCGAGCTTTGAGGACGAGCGTGTGATGGTAAGACGTAGATTGGAGACGTTGGCGTTGTAGGTAATTTCTTTACTTTTCCTATTTTTCTCTTTCTTACCTTACCACCATCATCACCATCATCATCATCACCATCTTCCACCTCCATTTCCATCATCGCGAAAATTTCAGTTTTTTGATCATATCACCTTCTCCATCTCATTTTCCTCATTTCACTTGTGAGAGAGAGCGAGAGAGCGAAATTGTGTGTGCTGTTTTTGCATGTTTCTTGAGCTGTCTTGCAGGTACAAGCCGCATCATCGTCCCCAGCACTCTGTGCAGGTACGGAATTCTCGGTAACTGTCTGTGTGTCGCCGACTTCTGTCAATCGCGACCGACAGAAAAAATGCTCAAATTGCCAAACAAAGTGCAAAACCATGATCTACAGGACTAGAGCTTCCCAAAAATGTGCTTAGATTTTTGAAATTCATCAGATTTCTGTCAATCGCGATCGCTCTGTCAATCGCGATCGACAAACCACGACGGACAGACCTGTCAATCGCGATCGACGAGTCAATTGCGACTGACAGCCCACGACGGCTCTGTCAATCGCGACCGACAGAGTCAACGACCGATTGACCACGACTGGCGGATCATACGTGTGACACGTGTCAATCGCGATCGATTCATCAATCGCGATCGACCCATCAATCGTGACTGATAGCCCACGACGGCTCTGTCAATCGCGACCGACACAGTCAAAAATTGTTTGACCACGACGGACAGACCCTCACGACCGACCTGTCAATCGCGATCGACCCATCAATCGCGACCGACAGAGTCAACGACCCTTTGACCACGACTGATAGACTTTTCGAACCACCTGTCAATCGCAATCGACACATCAATCGCGACTGACAGCCACGACGGACCTGTCAATCGCGATCGACACATCAATCGCGACTGACCTGTCAATCCCGACTGACCTGTCAATCGCGACTGACCTGTCAATCGCAACTGACAGAACTTGCGAACGCGTTAGAAGGGAAAATTTGGCCAATTTTCTAGGGTAAAGAATAGGGGGCTAATTTGGTCAAATTGTGGGACAAACACTCGGGGTTAGCATTGCATGTTGAGGCCGCAACCCAAGTAATTCAAGAATTTCTGCCTGCTTGATTAAACTGTTTTGAACCTTGTTTTAATCCCTGAAGCCTGAACTGATGTAACTTCCTCATACGAAATCCAATTGCTGTGATTCTTGTTTTGTCGGAAAGCTCGTGGGAATTACAACCAAAACTTCCACTGGTTATGTGAAAATTAAGATCAGGATTCTTAGATAGGGTTTCTTGAAGCTAACCATACCCGAGGTAGGAAAACTGAGGGATCCTTGGGATTGTTTTTTATAAAGGGCAAGAGATAAGTTGGTCAGTAAGTCACATGCATGAAATTGGTCTAGTCTGTCATTTGAATTTAAGTCTGGATCTAATCTTGGGACTGATGCAGGTCTATTGAGAAGCAATTGAGAGCATCCAAGCAAGGGCTTTGTGCAAGCTTGAGAATCAACTTCTCGAGCATTAAAGAACAAGGATCAGCACGAAAGGTCTGCATATTCTCAACTCCCCTTCGTCAATTCCTAGCTTAGGCTAAGAACGACTAGAGGTAGGAGTAATTTAGGGCGACGATAGGCAATTATCAAGTTGAAGCATACCTAAACTTTCAAGTTCAAGCTAAGAACATAATCTTTGTACTGTCGAGAACTTTAAAGGAAAAGAACTTAACGTGGAACGATCAACTTTAAGTGCGGAACTACACTCAAATATACCTTACGACGTGATATCGGACAAGAATTTTAACACGGGAATCAACTAAAAAGAATCAAGTAACTGATACAAAAGGACTCTGCAACGAGGTTGTACTTGGGCAAATTTGGGCTATCCAATTAGGCTTATGAACCTTAGATCAGGGCGACATCTAGTAAGGGATAGACAAAGCCTTAGGTCTTCAGAGGCTAGTGTCAACCACACTGCTAGGTCGTGGGCCCAGCAATTGAGCCACCACTCATACTACCCAAGTTCTGAGACTAGTGAATCCGAGATGTCTCAAGGCATGGAGAGACCTATAGTAAATTCAGGAGTGCCATACTTGCACAGGGTAGAAGGCCCTTACAAAACGCAGTTGGAATACCTTAGGACCAACCGATTGGGTGCCAGCATCTATGAGGATGGCCTAGGAAGATCCGTGGTATAGATTAAGAATCCTGATCAATCCATTGGACTAGAGCGCCCAACTGTCAAGTTTGAAAATGGAGCATACTTGGACAAAGAAGGAACCATATACGTAGTCACCAGTCACGCAGATAGGACAGATGAATTCGGAAATGTGATCTCAGATGCGGATTTAGGTGACCTGGAGCAAGGAAATACGCGTGTAGAACCTAGAACCCCCCAAGGCAAATCTGTTCTTACGAGAATTCTCACTCCTGAGTGGATTCCCCAAGACAACAAGAGCATAGATTTGCTTCTGAACCGAGAGACTGATGAAGCCTTTTGGAGGTATAAATCTGATCGGCCAAATGATATAGGACCAATCATGATCTATGAGTTTAAAGATCCTGATAGCCCAGGCAGAGTGACCTACCTAGATCACGCCTCAGAGAGGATCTTTGTGGTTACAGAAAATGATAGGCATGCTTACACTTGGAAGGGTGAATTCGTTTTCCCCCAACCAAGATCAAACGTGTCCTTTGGTCACCCAGGAGCTGGAACCTCCCACGCTCACGGAACTCAAAGAGACAGACATAGAGAGAGGTTGGAGGTGAGCTTTGCCAACTCAGGGGGCAGAGAAAGAACGAGGACGGAAACAAATAGAGTAGAGCCTGAGGTACTTAGAGCTCACAGGAATCAAAGAAATGCGGATGAGTTCCCTCTACCACGACCTAGAGAGCACACAAGGACTTTGAGACCAACTCAGCTAGTTAAGTCCATGAAGAACTACTTCGATGGCACTGGAGATCCATACGATCATGTGGCTGAGTTTAGACAAGTCTTGAGATCTGAACAAGTGGAGGATCTATTCACGCAGTACAATGCCTTTGGTCTAACCCTTAGGAACACTTCCCTGACATGGTTTCAGCCACTAAACGAGAGACAGTTCAGGAGCATAGACCAACTCCTAGAGGCTTTCATTATTGAATTCTCTAAGAGTGGCATAAGACATAATACCTCCTCACTGATTCACAGCTTCAAGCAAACCCCTCAAGAGACCGTGAGACTTGCAGGAAGGAGATTTAGGCAATATCTTGAAAGATGCCCTGTCCCTGAGCTACCCACACCAGCTAAGCAAGTGGCTTTATTCTTGGATGGATTGCTAAGTACCAAATTAAGATCATATGTGTACTTGAAGGACCCTAGGACCATAGAAGAGTGTGTACGCATGTGTATTGACATTGAGGATAACGTAGGGGAGGAGTTAGAGCTTTCCAAGATATAACAAGATTCAGATAGTGCCTCTAGCCTCTCTTCCATGCAATCCACATCGATTGAGGAACTTGCAGAGAAAGTTGCTCAAAAACTAGGTGTCTCTAGCAAACAAATTCCGAGATTTGCCCCGGTGAAAAGATGCTATACTTGTGGGGGTGACCATATGGCAAATGTATGTCCCATTATGGCTCAACCCCAAGTAAATTCTAGTAGCCAGTACTGCACCATAGAACGGAGGTACACCAATCACACCGCGCAAGATTGCCCATACAACAAGCAGGCGGTTAGGCAACCCTACCCTCAGCCATACCCTCAGCAGGGAAGATACCAGAACCTGTACCCTCCACAACCATATGGCAGGCCACAACACCCTTATCAGCAACCATACCAAAACCAACAAAGGCCTCAGCCTGTGTTAGCACAACAACCCCCTGCCCCAGCTAATGTGATCCTAGTAAAATATGCAGAAGCAGAAGAAAACCTGAATAGAGCTATAGTCCCCGTAACACCACTGCTTTCTGAAAGTGACCCCAGTGACCATAGCTTTGATTCTACACATGTCGATAGTCCCCATGCTTACTACATGCAATCTCCTGAACATGGTGAGTCCTACTACAGTGAGGAACCGAGTGAACCTAGTTGGGAGTCAGATTACACAAACGTCATGTATGCGAACCCCAATCCTAAGCCTCAACCTAGGCAGGTAAGACCCCCATTCTCTAGAGGACCATGCTACAGATGTCAGGGAGATCACCTCATTCGTGATTGTCCCTTACCTCCACTTACACAACCCCAGTCAGTGACAATTCAGGGCTTTTGCCAAGAATGTGGAAAGGAGCATCTCTTAAGAGACTGCCCTAAGAATCCTAATAATATGCCAAAAATCACTCCTATTAACGTTATTGGGTTGGTGGTAGACTCCACAGGAAGTGTGACGTCCACCTCACCAGTACAGGTAGTGACTAGAGCTCAGGCATTGCAGCAGAACCAAGGGGTAAACCAGGAAAAGAACCCAGAGGCTAGTGAAACCGAGAGCATGACAAAGAAAAGGACTAGAGCGTGGAAAGATAGTCGGGAAAGAATGAAAAGACAATGGGCTAAAAAGATGAGTGAACTTGAGGAAAGCATAAAAGAAACCAAAGCCAGGATAACTGAACTCACATCTCAAACTCCCTCTCACACTACCCCACCACCACCATTCCCATCGTCATCCGACCCGCCACCTTCCAACCCACCTCATACGATTCCACCACCCCCTAGAGTAGGATCAGTATTAGCTGATCCCACTCCTGAAGACATAGACATGATGCTTAAAGCATATCAGGCCAGAATCCAAGAAGGGCCAAATGTAACGGATCATGACAAGTGCTACCCTAGAGCTGACCTAGAGATAGAAAGAACCAAGCTTTGCGCGAAAATGGTCGCATTGGCTCAGACTATGTTTGAAGCTAGTCGTCTTTTCAATTACTCGGGCTCAGCCAAGATGCAATTACACTTGGATGGACTTCTAGAGAAGTTAGAGGGCATAATTGCAAGATCTGCCAAGGAAGAAAAAAATCAAGAAAGAGATAAAGCAAGCAAAAACATGACCCATCCCCCATCGAAAGCTTATGTGCCCAATTCCACTGAACCAGACAACCCCCCCTCCGTAGAAAGAATAGAGAATCTAATGGCACATTCACAAAAGGAACTCACCCCTCAACACCATGACAAGGCTAGTGAAAGAGAAGGTCTTCCTACCCAGAAAGCCTATGTGCCTGAGGCCTACGTGCCTAACTCTACGGAGCCAGACACCTCTTCTTCTATGAATCAATACACACCAGAATTCTTGCGAGAGATTCAAGAAGAGAAATGGGCTAAAGAGAGTGAAGTTCCTCCTCCCATTGAACTTGTGGATGACACACACGATCAATTCCCACAAGACCTTCCTTCCATTTATGGAGAGCAGGAGAGTACCCAATCTGAAGAAAGATTAGACTTTGAGTCTAATTCTTTACAAGAACTACCCCATTTCACAGGCCCCTGGGAAGCAAAGTCCACCTGTATGAGAGCACCTACAGTCATGAAAAGAAACGAAGATTCAGTCATACCTAGGAACACAGAGTTAGTGAAGAACACCAAAGTGCAGTGCAATCTCACTTTAGAGCTGCTTGAGGTTAGACCAGAAGTATGGAAACATGTAGCCAAACAAGTACCAGAGATAGCAAAACCTCGCTCCCAGGTAGGATCCCAGAAAACAATGCCAGAAATACCCTTGGATAAGATAGGAGACATGTGTGAAGGTGAAGAAGGGAACACCTATCTTCCCATTACCTACCAGGAGTACACCACCAAGG
Source organism: Ceratopteris richardii (assembly GCA_020310875.1). Taxonomy (NCBI): domain Eukaryota; kingdom Viridiplantae; phylum Streptophyta; class Polypodiopsida; order Polypodiales; family Pteridaceae; genus Ceratopteris; species Ceratopteris richardii. The sequence continues at coordinate 88,159,673 of CM035437.1, forward strand.
CAATTTTGGACTCAGGTGCCGGAGTTGCAATTGCCACCACTTCCCTCTCGAAGCGTTGGGGCAAGCCAGCACTCAGGCCAACGAGAATGAAATTGCAGATGGCCGATGGGCATATTGAAAGGCCCTTAGGATTGCTAGAAGGAATAACTCTCACCACCTGTGGTGTCGAGTTTGAGCATACATTTGCTATATGTGATTTTAGCAAGAACCATGCCTATGAAATGATCTTGGGACGACCTTTTATGCGACAGTTGCAAGTGGTACAGGATTGGGGAACCAACTCCTTGTACCTGCAACACTTAGGTGTTACGACCAAAGTGAATCTTAAAGATTACTCTCATAGAGATGTCCCTCCTATCCAATGGAATCCCATCCATAGAGCCAAAGATGATACGGAATCTGTGCATTCCATCGGATCCGGATCCTCATGGATGCATGAAGACACTCACTTATGGATGTGTAAGGTAGCAGTAGAAGAAGAGAAGAGAGAAAAAGCCAGGGAGATAGGTGCAAAAGAAACCCATAGATCCATTCACGACCCAGCCTATGCACCTGTAGTTTTTCCAGACGAAGAATTCGAACCTCACGGCTGGGCAGAAATTCTAGCAACCATGGATGTAGCCATCAATGAGGAACAATGGACACCTCACTGTGATGAGGATGGCTATGACATTTCAGTCTTCTCCATGGAGCCAATCATGGGAGAGGCAGTTCTAGAAGAATGCGAACCTAGCCCTGATGCAATTGAGGATGCAAGTGACTCCGATCTAGAGTCGATCATTATGGACCCACCTTTTGCATCAGATGAAGAATACTTCTATGAAGTAGAATTTCAACCCAGAGGCATGGAGAGCTTACAAATGATGTAAGGCTAGCCACGCATGTAACTCCTAAGGAAGAAGGAAAGAAAAGAAAGAAGAGAGAAGTCACACAAGAAGAGGGAGAATCTTTGTTTGAGGTCCCAGAAAATTTTAAGAAGTATGAGATAGATGACAGGAGAGTCATGATCAGAATGCCTAAACGAGAGGCACAATCAGGAGAGGCCTGTGATAACAAAGAAACCACCAAGAAAATAGTAGTCGCCCTAGAAGAAGGAGAGGAGAGATGCACGTACATAGGCCATGACCTAACAGAGGAAGAAGAGCATGCATTAATAGCCTTGCTAAGAGAATACAGAGATGTATTCGCTTGGAGTTACAAGGATTTGAAAGGAGTGGACCCTGACATATGCTCACACACTATCCCCATGACCTCAGATGCCAAACCCTCTAAGCAAAAGCCATATACATATAATGATAATTATATTGCCAAGATCAAAGAAGAGATAGATAGGCTGGTTGAAGCTGGATTTATCTATGAAATTGAGCACACTGAGTGGGTATCCCCCATCGTAGTGGTGCCCAAAAAGAATGGTAAATTACGTGTATGCATTAACTTAAAGAAGGTCAATGCAGCCACAATCCGAGATAACTATCCGCTTCCCATCACAGAACATCTCTTAGAAAGAGTGGCAGGCAAGGAAGTGTACAGCTTCCTTGATGGATTTTCGGGTTACAATCAAGTAGCCATAGCTCCAGAGGATCAGCATAAGACAGCCTTTGCCACAGAATGGGGCATTTTTGCCTTTAGAGTAATGCCATTTGGGCTTACCAATGCACCAGCAACCTTCCAGAGGCTGATGTGCCATGTATTTAAAGAGTTCTTGAGGAAGAACTTAGAAGTCTATGTTGATGATCTTTGTGCTCATTCCAACATTAGACAAACCCATATTCCTGAACTCAGACAAATCTTTGACAAATGTAGAGAATATCAAGTTTGCCTGAACCCAAAAAAGTGTGTTTTTATGGTCAGGCAAGGCAAGGTTCTAGGGCACATAGTGTCAAAGAATGGCATATCTACTGATGAAGAAAAAGTGAGAGCCATAGCAGAGCTACCTAGGCCAAGGAATGTCAAGGAAGTACAAGCTTTCATGGGACATTGTGGTTACTACCGCCGGTTCATTCACATGTATGCTGTCATTGCAAAGCCCATGTACGGACTTCTGACTAACTTTGAGTGGACTGATGAATGTGAGAATTCCTTCCAGGAGCTTAAACGAAGATTATGTTCAGCACCAATCTTGACCACACCAGATTGGAATAAGCCATTCCATGTTCACGTGGATGCATCCAATTATGCTATTGGGTGTGTGCTTGCTCAACCTACTGGTGAAGGTAATATGGATCTTCCAATTGCCTATGCCAGTAGACAATTGAATGCAGCTGAACGAAATTACACCACTACTGAGAGAGAAGGCTTAGGCATGGTATATGCAGTTAAGAAATTTAGACACTATTTGCTTGCAAACAAGTTTAAATTTTTTACTGACCACCAAGCATTGTTATATCTCGTGAACAAGCCATGCAATACAGGAAGATTAGTAAGATGGTTTCTCTTACTAATGGAATATGATTTCGAGGTTGTGGTAAGGAAAGGGAGGACTCATTTGAGAGCTGATCATCTTTCTAGGCTCACATCTGGAGAAGCCCCACAAGGAGCATCAGATGACCTTCCTGATGCTTACTTGTTTAACTTGGAAGTGGTACCGCAGTGGGCTAAGCCATTAGTGCCAGTATTGACATACGAACCTAACCATCCAGTAATAAACACGCAGGATAGAGAGGTAGTAAAAGCCCAAAAATATCACATCGTGGCAGGAAGTATGTACAAGCACACATATCAAGGAATCTTGGCTTGTTGTGTAGAAGAGGACGAGTACACTAAATGGTTGCATTTAGCACATGTAGGTGCATTAGAGCAACACTACTCAAAGCAACGAACCTTACAGACACTAAGGAGACTAGGAGTACATTGGCCAACTATGGAAGCTGATGTCCAAAAGTTGTGCAAGGAATGCCCAATCTGCTGCACTAAACCACCTGTGGAACATGCCACTCTTTATCAAGTTTCCATAGTGCCAGATTGGAGTGAACCACTAGTATCCTTCCTGAGGACGAAAACATTCCCTCCAGATATGGCCCTGGTTAGGAAAAGGAGTTTAGAACAAGAAGCCCAGGATTACTCACTCATTGGTGATAATCTATACAAGCGTGGTAAAGATGGCTACCTGAGACTATGTGTCCATGAGAGTGAATATCTTAAGATCTTGTAAACTGCTCACCAAGGTGTAGCAGGAGGACATTTTGGACCAGATCGGGTGATCAAGGCAATACTATTTGCGGGCTTCTGGTGGCCGACCCTTCACATGGATGCACATACCTATGTGAAACGATGTGATGTCTGTCAGAGAACTCAGTATCCTATACGTAAAGATGAGATGCCACTGAAACCTATGATGGGTGGACGTGCATTCTCTAAGTGGGGAATAGACTTCGTAGGTCCTATTAATCCCCCAGCTAAGGGTTCCCATGCAGAATATATCATTGTTGCAACAGACTATCTAACCAAGTGGGTAGAGGTAAAAGCCACAACGAAGAACGATGCTCAAACAACTGCTAAATTCTTGTTTGAAAATGTATTCACAAGATATGGGCTACCTATAGAGCTAGTGAGTGATAGAGGCACTCACTTCTTGAACGAAGTGATTGAAAATCTACTCCAAGAATTCTTGGTAGTTCATAAGAAATCTGCCCCCTATCACCCACAAGCTAATGGGCAAGCCGAAAGCACAAACAAGATTCTATGTAATGTGTTGACCAAGTTAGTGAATAATAAACGCTCTGATTGGGACAAACAGCTACACCATGATGTTTGGGCATACCGAGTTGCCCACAAAACGGTACTCCAAGCCACTCCCTTTCAAATGGTGTTTGGTCAAAATGTTGTGCTACCTTTAGACTTTTTGATACCTACATTGAAAGTGGCACAAGAGCATGAATGGACGGGTCATGAACTCTCCTCTAGACTTTTTGACCTTGAACGATTAGGAGAAACAAGACTGAGAGCAGCTGCAGGGATATATGCAGCTAAGAAACGATAGAAGGCCTACTTTGATGCCCACGTTAAGGATAAAGGGTTGAAAGCAGGAGACCTAGTGCTCGTCTACACTTTGAAACAACATGCTAGGAAGCTAGAAAAAAGAGGCTATGGACCCATGATCATTAATAGAATCTCAACAAGTGGAGCAGTGCAACTAGCCACATTAGAAGGCGATGTTCTTCCAAGTTACATTAGTGGGTGCAGAGTCAAGTTGTATCGGGAACCTCTCACAGAGGAAATGCTAAGTCGACTCAATACTGCTAAGAAACGCAAAGAGGAAGAAAAGCGAATTCGAGAAGAAGCTCAAGCAGAAGCCCTAGAGCGCATACGGAGAATGAAATTAAGAAGACAAGGTAGAAAGCACCCTAGGCACGATGCATATGCAGATCAAGGATATGACATGGCTATGTGTGAAGTTTCAGGTGTTAGCTCACATATGATAACTGATCGACGTCCCTTCATAACCTTAGATGTAGGACAAGGAAAGAGTGCAAGGACTGTAAGAGCCTTGATTGACTCAGGTGCAGCCACTAGTGCTGTTAAATTGTCTCACTGTCAAGAGTTGCAATTAACTGTCAATCCTGTGGAAGCATATCTCATAGGATTGGGAGGTGTGGAAACCCCTTGCATGGGCGAGGTGGAACTTCCCTTCTATATTCATGATGAGGCAATGACAGTTAAAGCACTAGTGTGTCAAGATGAGGACCTCACTGAACCCCTTGTCTTGGGTCAAGACTGGATCTATGACCAAGCAGTCAACTTAAACCTAAGAAGTGGACTTCTTCAGGTATGGGTGAATCAGACTAGAATTACAATTGAGTTACATAATGGAGCACTCAAGGAACTAGAAAAGACACGGACTCCTGGTCCCTCCAGGGGTGCACATGAAGTTGACCATGCTGTTCTTGTCCAAGGCTATGTGATGCAGAAGAATGAAGATCTCAAAAAAAGAGTCAGAACCACAATGGAACTCCCTTCTTTTCCAAAGGCCAGAAGGAGGCAGCAACTAAGGGCAGATCAATCACTGAAGACTCTCCAGGCGAGAGACCAAAAGAACGCGCGAAGCAGAACAACTCAGCCGATGAAACAAATGTGGGTGCGGAAAGACGAGCTGCCGACCGTAACCAAGTCACAACCACAGTCTCAACTTCCTATTAGTAATCAACGACTTGATGATAATAAGAGGACTCCTAAAACCCCTGTTGAGAAAGTAAAATCTATTTGGGTACCCAAGAAGTCGATGACGGCTGACCCACAATCAAGACAAATTTGGGTGCCTAAGGCTTGCTTGCGGACTCAACTAGTCCCACACAATTCACATCTTACACGACATGGTTCACTCGCTCAAGCAGCCGCCACCCACTCTTGTCTGATACACTCGAACACACTGCCACCTAGAAGCACGCACGGACTCACTCGTAAATGGGTCCCAATGACACAACAACTCCCAGCAGAATTACTCATGCGACCCTCTCGAGTCTCCACAAAACCAAGACCAAAAGTCATCCATGGTGTTTGGCAACTTAAGACTTGTAATAAACCCCCCAACCCCAATCTGTGAATTCATCTCCACTTACTAACTGCATTAGTCAGACAGTGCATCTTTCCATCTAGCTCCTAGGATGATCCAGGCATTAACTACACACACTGCCATCGTGCACTCACTGACCACTAACCCATTACTCACCTCACGATAATATTGTAACGAGGGCAAACATGTTCTATCTTGTCCATTACAACATTAATGCATGCTCTATATTCTCGACAGAATCAGTAGCGAGCAATAACTATGGCAGAAGCCGGAGGTTCCAGTTCTCATGCCGGATCCAGCACACAGATTGTGGATATAGAAACACTCCTCCTCGAACCACATCTCACCGAAAGATCGCAAGAACTTCAAGCTGTGCATGTGCTCCCAATTCAGGATCCTCCTCAGGGACACACCTCTCAGGTGGGCAAACACGCTCATTGGTTCAGTGATGTTGCAGGACCATTGGGTGATGGAACCTATTTTTGGGAAGCTGAATTGGAGTTTAATGGTAAATGGGGACGCTACCATTTTTTCACGCGCGAATTTGAGAACTATCAGAATGCCGAAGTAATGCGTTCGGTATGGACCAAAGCGGGCCTGGACAGTTATTTCAGGGCCCACTTACCAAAGCCGGATTTCTTACATTGTTCTTATCTTATCAGTACCATCACTCCTAGCAGGGCCAAGGGAGGCGACAGCACTTTTGTGTTACCCTCACTGTTGCCGGGCCACGAACTTAAAAGATTCAAACTAACCCTCAATCTGGTACGAGAAGCATTGGACATGCATGGTATGCACATTCCTACTGAAAAGGAAACAATGGTTCCAGGCAGAATGAAACATAAAGATCTCAATAAGCTGAAGGATATGGTAGCAATGACACCGACCATCGCTCTTCACCTACGGACCGTCATGCAGCATTTTGCTTTTCCAGCCCAGGAAAGATTCACCATGCCACCAAAGAAGATATGGTTTAGCTTGTATTTGGCAGAGACAGAAAACCTCCCTATCAAGGTACCACATTGGATCATAGATCAGATCCACCTAGCCCATCAACGGTAGAACAAGAAGCAGAAAAATGTGCTCCACGGGTGTTGTGCTCTGACCAAGATAATCTATCGATGTCTAGCCTATGACGTGCCTATTCAGCGGGCACTCGTATGGTCCCGGGCCCAGGATTTCCAAAGAAGGCTATCAGCGGCAGGTCCTCCATCAAAGAAGATGAGAGGGGGAGTCCAATTACCCTGCGCTCAACCAAGGGGAGCCACCACTACACCAGAGATTACCCCTCCCCAGACACGACGCATTAGACCATTCACCATTCGGCTACCAAGACCAAGTACAGAGGGGCCCAATCTGGTGTTTCCACCCGTCCCATCGGACTTGGAATTTCCACAGGGCTTTACTCTCAATGATCTCACTGATGAGGAAGTGGCTAGACTGATCTACGACTCTAATCTCGAAACGGAAACAGAGCGAGCTCAGGAACCACAAACCCATACAACAACGTCAGCCCCCACCCGACCGCAAGTTGTAGAAGTCGACGTAGATGAACAAGAGACCACACAAGAGGAAGGAGCCTACGAAGAACAAGAGTATGATGAACTTTCAGAGTTAGCAAGTGCCCCCGCGTATTCGGCACAAATAAAAAGACTATATCGAACCATGCAGCTAGTTCAAGAACAGCATAAAATGTCACTTGAAGCAGGCAAGAAACTCATGAACCAATTGCTGGCAGAGGAAGGCGTGGATGATATGTTCATCAAGTCCATAAACCTACACGCCGATGCAGTAGGATTGGATGAAGCCATTCATGAGGCAATGGCCTACATTCACCGATTTGAGAAAGGAGTTCCCGCCCATCCCATGAGATCCGGGAAACAAATTCATATCAACGTATCAGCACCAGGAAATACAACGCACACAGACGGACATCAGGAAGCACCACTGTCACCACCCTCCCCACCCCTCACTACACAACTCACTCCACCACGTGACACTATCGCCACCACGTCCACTATGACCACAATCGTCATGGGAATTCCACTCTCTCCGGGAATCCAATTCGGGGGAGTCGCTATGCCCACCTTCACCACTCTCTTCACTAACGTCACATCCACCCCACCCACGGTCCCCATCTACACGGTCACTCAAACATTTGACACTATGGAAACATCTCCTGCCACAGCACCACTCCCTTCCCCCATGCAACCTCCCTCCCCCATACCCCCTCCACCCACATCTCCACTTGACTCCACATCATTCACAACTCCCTTTCCCGTCCCCATTTCCCCTGCATCTTCATCTCTTCCTGCATCATTTAATGTAAATAGTATATTTCTAGCTTTAAATCAATGTGTCTATCAACTTCAGAATGAGTATCGAGCTCTCGATGATCGTTATCATCAAGTGATCACTACCAATCAGAAACTTCAGAGCCGCCTCACAGCGATTGAGGAAGAAAATGCAGAACTCAACCAACGTTACACCACGCTCGAACATGCCCACCAAACACTCCTAGAAACTCCCCAACCATCACAACAGCCGGGCACCAAACAACTCGACGCCTTGCTGGACGTATACCAAGCTGATAATCTCAGAGTCCGGTGTAACTTGGCACTCCTCAGAAAACACATGGCAACCGCCCTTGAAGAGAACAAGAGACTGCAGCAGCAAAATGAAGCAAATCTAGAAGCAGCAATGGAAGGCTCTCCCCACGAAATGGATCCAGAGTAGTTTAAAGCCGTACCCTCAGAGACAATGAAGACCATCTTGGAAAGCTATGCAGATCTATTAGATGCTCATGATGAGTTGGAAAGGGAACGTGATGAGCTACGTGGCCAGCTCAAGGAACAGGAGGCTCCAACCAAGGTAATAGAACCGGCCTCGACTTCAGAGGAAGTGAAGGCATTGACAGAGCAGGTGGTTGAGCTCTAGAAAAAGTTACTAGAGTATGAAAGGCAACCCTCTCCAGTCATAGAACGTGAGCCAGAAGACTTGGTTCCCATTGAGGTAGATGATTCGTACGAGGAACCATACGTTCCTATGCCAATGCCAGGAGGGCAACAGACCTCAGAGGGAATGGATACCTTAGAAGTGGAAGCACCTGAATGGCTTCAGTCGTTAGAGAAGACAGCGAACACCCACGATGAACGAGTAGCAATACAAATCCAATGATTAGCCAAATTAGAAGACACGGTCATCAAGTCCGAGTATTTCAGACGTATGTCCCATCACAGGTGGATAGGGACCAATGATGATCAGTATGTGCCATATTGCATATTATTGGCTGATTACAACGCAGAGATCCAACGACAATGTGGGAAGGCCCCCACCTTTGCCACCCAGTTTGGCCCCGACGATATACCAGAGAGTGCGAAAAGAGGATCTATTCATCAACCCACTTGGAGGATCCGTCTCTTGGAGACTTATCCTGAAATGGTACGAACCTGGAATAACATGCCCCTCTTTATTAAGTACAATCCTTGTTATGCCCAGTCCTACGGAGACGCACATGGCCCGAATTCACCATTGCTGTCAGAAACATCAAAGGCTGTGCCAAGTGGCTAAATTATGTTTATCTAGCACCTCCACGAGGACCTCCCACTATAAATTACATGATTTCTACTATCAGACACTGGAGCACTCGACTACGCAATACACCCCATGTGATGGCACAAATGTGTATGAAAATATTTGAATTAATGCTGATCACATTCAGGACATTTAAAAACATTAAGGATCCCCACTTCTCAGGAGCAGGCTTCGTTACAAGCAACCAAGACCTAGTTTACGACATGAGCACCACCCCATCAATAGAAGTAATATATGCTTGGCACGCTAGAATAAAGTACCTCCCCGCCTGTTTTAAACAGACATTCGAGGAGATGTTCATAACGGGATTCTGGGAATATCACTCAGAAATTTTTGTACCCAGGCCTTCACATCTCCTCCACTTATTCGCTGTGGAGAGAACCATACATTCAGAACAACTACGGGTGCCATATCCGGACGTACCAGGACCAGTGAATTGGGACGCATTATTAACAGATCTAGCACGGGGGCTCAGATTAGAAGAACATCACCTCGCTTCCAACGTCGTCCAATACTACGTTCAACGAACATCTAGACAAGGTTCTGTCAGGGGCAAGAGACGCGAGAGTGGGGGGGGGTGTTGGCAGCAGTCAGGGAACCGAAGGAGCCACAAGACGAAGAGAGTCAGAGCGAAGGGACAGCACAAGCAGACATGGCAGTCAAAGAAGATCTGGCAAGTAGGCCATCTAAATTTTTCAGACATCAAGGAGTTGAGCACACAAGAAGAAAGAGCAAGTAGGGAGCTCAAAGGTATGTATGACAAATCAATAGAGAAAATCCCTACACAAATAGTGATTTTTATCACTAAAAACCATTGTAAATATCATTTCGTATTTTTGTAGCTCCATTTTGTGCAAGCCAAGGAGTCCTTGAGCTTGAAGAGCTTTAGAAGTATTTACCTGCCAATTTTCATATTTTTTAGATCTCGTTTGAGCCCTCTAATAAGCCCTGGAACCTAATTTTTAATTAGGTCGGACACTAGGTCTGGACAGGGCCAAGGCTAGTCAAAAACTATAAAAGGAGCTAGAGAGCTCATTTTTGAGGTTGGATTGTAATTGAAATGAACTTGTAAGAGCTTTTTGAAAGTAATCTAACAACTCCATTGCTTCTCACTCTTTGTCTTGCCGTGTGTGCGCGTGTGCGTGTATGTGTGTGCATGCTTGTGTGCTTCTCACTCACGCACTTGTGTCTCCACTTGCTCGAGGTCTTCATACCATCCTCACGTCTTCCCAGATTGACATTAAAGGAGGTGCTACTCATCAATGAGCTACACTCATGTTTTGCAAAGTAATTTACTTCTCATAAGGTTTTTATATGTTTTAGGTTCTCACATACCAGAATACTAAGATGTGCAATTTAATAGCTTCACATGGATGGTTAACATAGTCACTTATTGACGAACTTCCCATCATCATTATCCATATCAAGACGTTTCTTCTCAAAATTACCTACTAATCTCCAGATGTAAACTAGGTCCAAATATTGTAATTTAAAAAGAAACGAGTATGGACATAACAATCCTTCAAATATCAAGTTATTAGTCATATTGAATACCATAGTCCAATCTGCATATATTCATGCATGTTGATGTGATTAAATACTCAATTATTCAGTATTCAATATTTTTGAAAACCAATTGCAAAGTCGATCAATCGTTAGAGGTAAAATGCCACATGATAAAGAATAATTAGGTCAAAATTATAACCAAGTATCAAACGTTTGCAAATTCTTACTACGATGTTTCTACTTTAATAAACAAGTTATGCTAAGTCGATCTAGATGTTCTTCCTTGATGTTGAAAAAGTTTATGGGTGCCATTGGAAATAGTAGGAGAGAAAAGAATTTCCATAAGTAGCACCCCAACACTTTCTATGGTTGCCAATGCCAACCTTATTGGGGAGAGAATCTCGATAAAACGATAAAAGAATTAAGGCAAATCGAGCAACTCTACCCATAGAAGAAACTTTGATGGCTGTCTTATTGACAGAGAATCCTAAGAACCATCTAAAAAGGAGCATAATTCTAGCTTGCCTTCATTTGTGTACATAATTGAATATTTAAATACATTTTCACTAGGAGAAAAATATTACCAAATATTGCTAATATCTCAATCAAAACTTTTTTACTAAAAACTTTTTCCAATTAAAGTAGTTAGATAAAAAAACTTATGGTAAAAAAACTATGATTGAATCATAGGTTTTTAATCAAATACCAATGAAAATGTTAATCTATCTAGAACAAATTAAATACATATGTATATGTATATTGTTGGGAGTGATGGTTGGATGCACTCAAGAAATGAGTTGATGTTGCAAAACCTGCTTCACACCTGCCCTCCTTTGGTTCCAGATATGCTTAGTAGACTCCTTGAGCTTTCAAATAGTACCAAGAAACCTTATATGTACTTTGCAAATGAGTTGAGTAATGATTAGATCAAAATAGACAAGTTTGTGGAACACTTGGTTCAAAAACTTTCTATTTTGGTCTTGATACCTGCTCAGTTTTTTACTCAGTATGACCAGCACACTTACAATTGATCTAATTCCTTTTGGACATATTAAATTAGCTTAGCAAGCTACCATTTGCAAGTGGAATGAGATAAAATGATAGACTACTCACTGAGAAATCAATTTAGCAAAATTATGTGTGCTCCCGACTTTTTAGGAAATCTGCAGACAGAGACCAGAGTGCACTTCGATTGAGATTTCTCCGAGATAGCTGATCCTTTGCCCTTGAGATTTTGTAGGCATGTAGTATGCTTAGTGCTGATTCCAATGTGCTTTGAATCACTTGATTTGGCTTAGTAGATCTTGAGTTATGCCCTGTTGAAGTTGACAGACTTGAAGATGATGACTCAGTGAAAATCAGAGATAGTGAATGTATACTTCTATTGATTAATGTGTTTGTACAATCTCATTAGCTTGACAAGCATAGCTAAATGAGGTATTGTGGTGTTGGCTATAAGATAGCACTCACACACAATGAGTTACAATGATAAAAATGCCTCGGGAGATGAGCTAGAATGAGTAGCACACCCGCGACTTTTCTTCTTCATCTTTTATAGGAGTTTGGTGTTCATTTGAATTTGAAATTCAAACTAAGGCTCCCTAGAATCTCTCCTCTAAAAGTAGGGAGATATTCTCTCTACTAAACTATTCTCTTTTCCACAACTAATGAGGTAGGTGAATGACTTCAGGTGATTACAAATAAATGCCAAGTCATATAGACTTTTACAACGAGTAAAAAGTAATATCACATAGGACTAGGTTCCTATGGTTCTTGCTTCTCATAGAGATATGGGTTCCAAGCCAAATCTTCCAAGTGTTCAAGCCAATGTGTGTAGGCTTGTCTTGCACCAACAGCTCCCCCTCAAGCCAAACACTTTGGCTTAAGTCTTCTCTTTCATTCTTCAATTACTTCCTGCAATCCAATCATAGAATTGAATCTGCATAACTTGTTTCCATCCAATGCCTTTGTAAGTAAATCTACACATTGCATATTAGTAGACACGTATGTCAATTGAATCTCTTTGCTAAGTAATTTTTCTCTCACATAGTGGTAATGAACCTCTATGTGTTTGGTTCTGGCATGATAAATTGGATTAGCTGCAAGGTGAAGAGAACTAGTGTTGTCTCCAAGGATGATTGGTGGTCTTGTATGTAGACCTAACTCTGTATATAGAAGCTTCAACCAGATAGCTTCTTGAGTTGCATTGGCAAGCCCTCTATACTCTGCTTCAGTCGATGACAAAGCCACTGTAGGTTGCTTCTTGGCTGACCAAGAAATAGGCTTATCTCCTGCAAAACAAATATATCCAGATGTGCTCCTCCTATCATCCTTGCATCCTGCCCAATCTACATCTGAGTAAACTTTAATGTCAATATCTGATGTATAAGGAAAGTACAAACCATGACTTTGAGTTCCTTTGAGGTACTTCAAGATTTTCTTTGCTGCCTCTAGGTGAGGTACCCTTGGTTTGTGCATGAATTGACTGAGCACACTAACTCCATATGCTATGTCAATTCTTGTCAAGGTAGCATAGTTCAAGCTACCTACCATACTTTGGTATCCTGTGATGTCTTTGACTTCTTCTCCTTCATGAGCACTTAGCTTTAGATTGGCCTCCATTGGAGTAGTAGATACCTTAGCATCCTGCAAGCCAAACTTCTTGACCATATCCTGCACATACTTCTTTTGAGTGATGTAAATACCTGTATCTGTATAGATCAATTCAAGACCTAGGAAATACTTTAATAATCCAAGATCACTAATCTTGAATTCTTTCATCATCTGTCCTTTGATGTGTCTAATCCCATTGACATCATTGCCTGTAATGATAATGTCATCAACATAGACACACAAATATATTACCTCTGTACTACTTCTCTTTATAAACAGAGAAGTGTCTGCTTTACTCATCATAAATCCTTGATCTAGAAGGTAGGTTGTCAACCTGTAATTCCATGCTCTAGGTGCCTGCTTCAAACCATACAGAGCCTTCTTCAATTTACAAACATAATGTACCTTTTTTGGATCTTCATAGCCAGGTGGTTGTGACATGTAGACTTCTTCAGATATCCATCCATTCAAGAAAGCATTCTTGACATCCAATTGGTACATGTTCCAATTCTTGGATGCAGCTACACTCACCATAACTCTGATAGTTGGCATCTTGGCCACAGGAGAAAATGTCTCCTCATAATCAATGCCTTGGGTTTGTGCAAAACCCTTGGCTACCAACCTAGCTTTGTACCTGTTTATTGTTCCATCTGAATTCTTCTTTAGTTTGTAGATCCATCTGGATCCTATCACCTTCATAGAGTCCTTCTTGGGTACCAAGTCCCAAGTATCACTTTCCTTGAGAGCTTCCATCTCTTCATCCATGGCTTCTCTCCATTCTGGTTTGGTAATTGCTTCTTCATAGGTACCTGGTTCTTCATTCAACAAGTCTTTTGCAAGATATACAGAATGTTTAGTTACAAGTGATGTGTCATACCCAAATCTGATAGGCTTCTTCTTTTCTCTCTGAGATCTTCTTATTGCTTGAGTTGAAGTTTCTGGTTTATCTTCTAATTGCTTCGTATTCATCTTTCCTTTGGACTTCCAAGCCTTGAACTCTTCAAGGTTTATTGTATCATCATCTGAGCTTGAATCTTCTTGCTGAGTTGGTTCTTCCTTAGTAAGCTTTGGAAAATCTTCTTCCATGTCATAGGGTAGACTCACTTTCCTGCATTCATTCTCATACCAAGAGTCATTCTCATCAAAAATGACATCTCTGCTTACCTTGAACCCTTTGTTTGTTGGGTTGTAGAATCTGTATCCCTTTTGGTTCAAATCATAACCAATGAAGATACATTTTTCAGCCTTGGGGTCTAGCTTTCCCATTACCTGTGAGGGAATATGCACATATGCCACACAACCAAAGATTTTGCAATGATCCAAAGAGGGTCTCTTACCATGCCAAGCTTCATATGGTGTCATGCCATCAAGTGATTTGGATGGCAACCTATTGATGAGATAAGTGGCAGTGGATACACTCTATGCCCAAAGATAATTTGGCAACTTTTTCTCATTTAGCATAGACCTAGCTGTTTCTACTATAAGTCTATTCCTTCTTTCTGCTACCCCATTTTGTTCAGGTGAGTACCTTGTAGTGATCTCCCTTTTGATGCCTCTTTCCTGCAAGAAATCTTCAAACTCATTGGAGAAGTACTCTCCTCCACCATCTGACCTTAGCCTCTTCAAGCTTCTTCCTGTTTGATTTTCAACAAGTGCAAGATACCTCTTGAAACAATTAAACACTTCATCCTTATGCTTCATAAAGTATAAAATGGTCCATCTGCTATAGTCATCAATGAAGGACACATAATACCTTGAGCCAGAAATGGAAGGGTCCTTGTTAGGTCCCCAAACATCTGTGTGTACCAAGTCTAGGTAGTCTTCATGCATGAAACCTTTCCTTGAGTAGGGTAATCTGTGAGACTTACCAAATTGACATGATCCACACTTGTAAATCATGTGTTGCTTGGACACATTAGGTATCCCAAGCACACATTGATCCCTGCACATTTGCTTTAGAGTTCTTTCTCCTATGTGCCCTAATCTCTTGTGCCATATTTCTAACTCTGAAAGTGTCTGATCCTTGTAATTAATCAAAGCAATGTTTTTTGTATCTTCTAGCTCAAATGTAAATAATCTACCTGATTTCTCCCCTTTGGCTATCCTTCTGAATCCATGTTTTGGGTCCTCCACATATGCTCCATGTTGTGTGAATCTGACCTGCAAACCTTTCTCCACAATCTGACCAACACTCATTAAATTCTTAGTGATGGTTGGTACATAGAGTACCCTGCTCAATAAGTTCTGGTTACCATCACATGTCTTCACATTCCCAATCTTAACTACAGAATGTTTAGTGTCATCACCTGTTTGTACCTGATGTTTCCCCTTGGGCTCTTCCAAATCAGAAAGTAGTGCCACATTGCCAGCTACATGGTTAGAACACCCTGAGTCAATGTAAAATAAATGATCATCATTTGTACCTGCCTTGGAGGTCATATTCATGATCAATAGGGAGTCATCTTGCTCCTCTCTGTAGTTGTTGTAGTCTCTTCTATTTCTGAATCCACCTTGGTAGTTACCATTGTGGTTGTTGTTGTAGTTGTTGTTGTATTGGTTGTTGTATCCATTGTAGCTTTGATGTTGGTTGAATCTACCTCTCCCTTGAGAGTATCCACCTCTTGAGTAGCCTCTTCCTCTCTGATTCTTGTAGTTCTTGTAGCATTCATTTGTGGTATGATTGGACAATCCACAAATGTTGCATGGTGATGAGTTGTAGGGTCTCCCCCTACCTGACTTACCTCCTCTGCCTCTTCCTCTAGATGATCTACCTCTCCCTGCATAATTAGCTTGAGAGGTAGAGCATTCTTCATCTTGTTTCTTCCCTTTACCTTTATCTTTAACTTTCTTATCAGTATAGAGAGCAGAGGGGTTGTTACCTTTTGATTGATCTCCAGCCTTTGTAAACTTTGCTTCATGTGTAAAAAGTTGACCCATGAGTGTTGTGAGATCAGGGGTATGCATGTCCATATAGAGGTCCATTGCAGTGGTGAAACTTTCCCACTTATCATCTGCCTTGAGTCCATTTGTCACTTGCCTGACTATTTGCTCCTCTTCAATCTCCTCTCCAATGCTTGCTAATTGGTCTGCCACATCTTTGATCTTTGTCACATACTCTGAAACTGATTGCTTGGGCTGCTTCCTAAGGGTTGTGAACTCAATCCACAATTGATTCTTCCTAGCCCTTGTGTTGGAAGAAAAGTAGTTTGACAAGGTTTCCCAAGTCTCTTGGGAAGTCTTACAATTCCTTACATGAGGTAAAAGAAAG
>CM035437.1:88196162-88198662 GCA_020310875.1 Ceratopteris richardii
GAAGAGGCTACTCAAGAGGTGGATACTCTCAAGGAAGAGGCAGATTCAACCAACATCAAAGCTACAATGGGTACAACAACCAATACAACAACAATTACAACAACAACCACAATGGAAGCTACCAAGGTGGATTCAGAAATAGAAGAGACTACAACAACTACACAGAGGAGCAAGATGACTCCTTATTGATCATGAATATGACCTCAAAGATAGGTACAAATGATGATCATTTATTTTACATTGATTCAGGATGTTCTAACCATGTAGCTGGCAATGTGGCATTGCTTTCTGATTTGGAAGAGCCCAAGGGCAAACATCAGGTACAAACAGGTGATGACACTAAACACTCTGTTGTCAAAGTTGGAAATGTGAAGACATGTGATGGTAATCAGAACCTATTAAGCAGGGTACTCTATGTACCAACAATAACTAAGAATTTAATGAGTGTTGGTCAGATTGTGGAGAAAGGTTTGCAGGTCAGATTCACACAACATGGAGCATATGTGGAGGACCCAAAACAAGGATTCAGAAGAATAGCCAAAGGGGAGAAATCAGGTAGATTATTTACATTTGAGCTAGAGGATACAAAAAACATTGCTTTATATAATTATAAGGATCAGACACTCTCAGAGTTAGAGATATGGCACAAAAGATTAGGACACATAGGTGAAAGGACTCTTAAGCAAATGTGCAGGGATCAATGTGTGCTTGGGATACCTAATGTATCCAAGCAACACATGATTTACAAATGTGGATCATGTCAATTTGGTAAGTCTCACAGATTACCCTACTCAAGGAAAGGTTTCATGCATGAAGACTACCTAGACTTGGTACACACAGATGTTTGGGGACCTAGCAAGGACCCTTCCATTTCTGGTTCAAGATATTATGTGTCTTTTATTGATGACTATAGCAGGTGGACCATTTTATACTTTATGAAGCATAAAGATGAAGTGTTTAATTGTTTCAAGAGGTATCTTGCACTTGTTGAGAATCAAACAGGTAGAAGCTTGAAGAGGCTAAGATCAGATGGTGGAGGAGAGTATTTCTCCAATGAGTTTGAAGAATTCTTGCAGGAAAGAGGCATCAAGAGAGAGATCACTACCAGATATTCACCTGAACAAAATGGGGTAGCAGAAAGAAGGAATAGACTTATAGTGGAAACAGCTAGGTCTATGCTCAATGAGAAAAAGTTACCAAATTACCTATGGGCAGAGAGTGTGTCCACTGCCACTTACCTCATCAACAGGTTGCCATCCAAATCACTTGATGGCATGACTCCATATGAAGCATGGCATGGTAAGAGACCCTCTCTGGATCATTGCAAAATCTTTGGTTGTATAGCATATGTGCATATTCCCTCACAGGTAAGAGGAAAGCTAGACCCAAAGGCAGAGAAATGTATCTTCATTGGCTATGATTTAAACCAAAAGGAATACAGATTCTACAACCCCACAAACAAAGGCTTTAAGGTAAGCAGAGATGTCATATTTGATGAGAATGACTCATGGTATGAGAATGAATGCAGGAAAGTGAGTCTACCTTATGACATGGAGGAAGATTTTCCAAAGCTTACCAAGGAAGAGCCAACTCAGCAAGAAGACTCAAGCTCAGATGATGATACCATCAACCTTGAAGAGTTCAAGGCTTGGAAATCCAAAGGAAAGATGAAGATGAAGCAATTGGAGGACAAGGCAGAAACTTCTACTCAAGCTATGAGAAGATCTCAGAGAGAGAAGAAGAAACCCATCAGATTTGGGTATGACACATCACTTGTAACTAAACACTCTGTATATCTTGCAAAAGACTTGTTGAATGAAGAACCAGGTACCTATGAAGAAGCAATTACAAAGCCAGAATGGAGAGAAGCCATGAATGAGGAGATAGAAGCCCTCCAAGAGAGTGATACTTGGGATTTGGTACCCAAGAAAGACACTATGAAGGTAATAGGATCCAGATGGATCTACAAATTGAAGAAGAATTCAGATGGAACAATTAACAGGTACAAAGCTAGGTTGGTAGCCAATTGGATGTGAAGAATGCATTCCTAAATGGATGGATATCTGAAGAAGTCTACATGTCACAACCACCTGGCTATGAAGATCCAAGAAAGGTACATTATGTTTGTAAATTAAAGAAGGCTCTGTATGGTTTGAAGCAGGCACCTAGAGCATGGAACTACAGGTTCACCACCTACCTTCAAGACCAAGGATTTGTGATGAGCAAAGCAGATACTTCTCTATTCATAAAGAGAAGTAGCACAGAGGTAATCTACTTATGTGTTTATGTTGATGACATCATCATTACAGGTAATGATGTCAATGGGATTAGACACATCAAGGGTCAGATGATGAAAGAATTCAAGATTAGTGATCTTGGATTACTAAAATATTTTCTAGGTCTTGAATTGATCTACACAAACTCAGGTATATACATCACTCAAAAGAAGTATGTACAGGATATGGTCAAGAAGTTTGGTTTGCAGGATGCTAAGGTATCT
>CM035437.1:88223286-88233286 GCA_020310875.1 Ceratopteris richardii
GGGATGCACTTGAAGCTTTCTTTTCTTCAAGTACTAAAGCTAGGAAGCATCAACTATGGCTGGAGTTCACAACTCTCAAGAAGGCTCCCAAACAAAATGTGACTGATTTTGTCACAAAGCTCAAGGACATAGCGGATCAGTTGGGAAGCATTGGAGAGGTAATAGATGAAGAGCAAATTGTAAGGCACGTCATCAATGGATTGAAGGCAGATGATAAGTGGGAAGCATTCACCACAGCTATGGATTTGTACATGGACATGCATGTACCTGATTTCAACACACTCATTGGACAACTACTTACTCAAGAGGCAAAGCTTATCAAAAATGGAGAAAGCTCTAAAGGTAATCAATCCTCAGCTTTATACACGGATAAAAGCAAGTCTAAAGATAACAAAGGAAAGGCAAAGAAAGTGGATGATGAAGCAGGTACATATCAAGCTAACTATGCAGGTAGAGGAAGACATGGCAGAGGTAGAGGAAGAGGAGGTAGACAAGGCAGGGGGAGATCCCAAGACTCCAACTCATGTTCTATTTGTGGATTAACTAATCATACAACTGAAAATTGCTTTAGGAATTCCAGGAATCAAAGAGGCAGAGGATACAATAGAGGAAGTTATGGCTACTCAAGAGGAAGGTTCAACAACTACCATGGCAACTACAACAACTACAATCATTCAAACTATCAAGGAGGCTACAAAGGAAGGAGAGACTACAATAACTACACAGAAGACTCAAACAAAGAGGATTCATTATTGATCATGAACATGGCTATGCCACAAGGTAAATCTGATGAGCATGTTTTCTACATAGATTCAGGTTGTTCAAATCATGTGGCAAGAAATGTGGCACTCCTATCAGATTTAGAAGATCCAAGGAATAAGCATGAGGTACAAACAGGAGATGATACAAAACATCCTGTGGAGAAAATAGGCAATGTCAAAGCACCTGATGGAAACATCAACCTACTCAGTAAGGTACTCTATGTCCCTACCATTACAAAGAATTTGATAAGTGTTGGGCAGATAGTAGAGAAAGGGTTGCAAGTCAGGTTCACAAAAGCAGGAGCATTTGTTGAAGATCCAAGTCAAGGATTCAGAAGAATTGCAAAAGGTGAAAAGACAGGTAGATTGTTCACATTTGAATTACAGGACACTAGAAACATTGCTCTCTTTAATTATGGTAGTCAGACACTCACAGAATTGGAAGTATGGCACAAAAGGTTAGCACATATTGGTGAAAGGTCATTAAAGCAAATTTGCAGGGACCAAAGTGTACTTGGACTCCCTAATTTGTCAAAACAACATATGATTTATAAGTGTAGTGCATGTCAATTTGGAAAGTCTCACAGGTTACCATTCATGAAGAAAGGTTATATGCATGGAGATCTCTTGGAGTTGGTTCATACAGATGTATGGGGACCTAACAAGGAAGCTTCAATATCTGGATCAAGGTATTATGTTTCCTTTATTGATGATTGCAGCAGATGGACTATCCTATTCTTTATGAAACACAAAGATGAAGTTTTTTCATGTTTCAAAAGATATTTGGCTCTTGTGGAGAATCAAACAGGTAAATCACTAAAAAGGCTAAGGTCAGATGGAGGGGGAGAATACTTCTCCCATGAGTTTGATTCTTTTCTTCAAGAAAGAGGAATCAAAAGAGAGGTAACTACAAGGTACACTCCTGAGCAAAATGGAGTGGCAGAAAGGAGGAATAGGACAATTATTGAAGCTGCAAGGTCTATGTTAAATGAAAAGCATTTACCTAATTACTTATGGGCTGAGGCTGTATCTACAGCCACTTACTTGATTAACAGGTTGCCTTCAAAATCCCTTGATGGGATGACTCCATATGAGGCTTGGAATGGAAGAAGACCAAGTTTAGATCATTGTAAAATTTTTGGATGTATTGCTTTTGCTCATGTTCCTTCACAGGTTAGAGGCAAGATGGATCCAAAAGCAGAAAGGTGTGTATTTATTGGATATGACAACAATCAAAAGGGCTACAGGTTATACAACCCTACCAACAAAGGATTCTTGGTAAGCAGAGATGTAGTTTTTGATGAGAACAATTCATGGTATGAAGATTCATGCAGGAAGGTCAATTTACCATATGATCTTGAAGAAGATTTTCCAAAGCTTGGTAGAGAACAATCAAAGATTGAAGAACAAGACACCTCAGAGGATGATGAAGAATGTCAGATGGAAAAGATCAAAGCATGGAAGTCTAAAGGTAAAGCAAAATTGCAGGAACTTGGACATGAGGCAGAATCATCAAATCATGGCTTAAGAAGATCTATGAGGGAAAATAAAAAACCAGAAAGGTATGGGTTTGACACCTCATTAGTAACTAAACATTCTATCTACATAGCACAGGACATAAACCAAGAGGAGCCATCATCATTTGAAGAGGCCAAAGCAAAAACAGAATGGAAGCATGCAATGAAGGAAGAGATTGAAGCACTTGAGGAAAACAACACTTGGGATTTGGTGCCCAAGACTTCATCCATGAAGGTAATAGGCTCAAGATGGGTCTATAAACTCAAGAAGAATTCTGATGGTTCCATTAACAGGTATAAGGCAAGGCTTGTAGCAAAAGGCTTTGCACAAACTCAGGGAATTGATTATGAGGAGACATTCTCTCCTGTGGCAAAGATGCCTACTATTAGGGTTTTGCTTAGTATTGCCTCTTCCAAGAATTGGAAGATACTTCAACTAGATGTGAAGAATGCATTCTTGAATGGTTGGATAACAGAAGAGGTATATATGGCACAACCACCTGGTTTTGAGAATCAAGTTTATCCTGATTATGTGTGTAAACTTAACAAAGCATTGTATGGTCTCAAGCAAGCTCCAAGAGCTTGGAATTTCAGGCTTGTTTCATTCTTGCAGGACAAAGGCTTTCAACCAAGCAAGGCAGATCCTTCACTCTTTATTAAAAAGAGTAATTCCGAGGTCATCTATCTATGTGTATATGTAGATGATATTATACTGACAGGAAATGATGCAGATGGTATGAAGAAGATCAAAGATCAGATGAGAGAAGAGTTCAAGATAAGTGATTTGGGTTCACTTACCTACTTCCTAGGTTTGGAAGTTGTCTACAAAGATCATGGTTTGTTTCTCACTCAAAGAAAGTACATTAAGGACATGTTGGCAAAATTCAAGATGCAAGATTGTAAGATTGCAGGTACTCCAATGGAGGTTAATCACAAATTGAGCTCACATGAAGGTGAACTCATATAGGACATCACATCATATCAAAGTCTAGTGGGTAGTCTCAACTATGCCACATTGACAAGAGTAGATATATGTTACAGTGTGAGTGTGCTAAGCCAATTTATGCACACACCAAGGAAACCACATATGGATGCTGCCAAAAGGATACTCAAATATCTCAAAGGAACCATAAATGAAGGACTTTACTATCCTTATGTATCTGATTTAGGTTTGAAGCTATTTTCTGATGCAGATTGGGCTGGCTCCAAGGAAGATAGAAGGAGCACTTCAGGTTATCTTACCTTTGCAGGTTCAAAGCTTATTTCATGGTCATCCAAGAAGCAACCCACAGTTGCTCTCTCTTCTACTGAAGCTGAATATAGAGGTCTTGCCATAGCTACACAAGAAGCTATGTGGATGAAGACATTGTTCAAAGATCTTGGATTGGAGTTTGGAACTCCAACTATTTTTGGTGACAATATGAGTTCTATTCATTTGGCTGCTAATCCTATTTTTCATGCAAGGACTAAACATATTGAAGTTCATTATCACTATGTACGAGAGAAGGTTCTAAGCAAAGAGATTCAAATATCATATGTGTCCACTCATCAACAATGTGCAGATATTCTAACCAAAGCATTGGATGGTACAAAGCTTTGCAAATTCAAGGCTATGATTGGTTTGCAGGTAATCTTGGAAGATTGAAGACCTCAAGCATACTTGGCTTGAGGGGGAGCTGTTGGAGCAAGTCTATGACAAGCCTAAGTATTGGCTTGAGTCTCACAAAGTCATTAAAGAAGCTTCAAAATGAATACTATGTAAAGTTCACTTGTGAACTACCTCTTGTAACTTTTGAAGAGTTTACTTAATGTAAAAGTAAGAGAATCTTAAGTGGTTGAGCCCACATGATCAAGAATGGAAAGAGGAGCCACGAATTCGTGATTTGTGGTAGGTAGAGAATGTTGGGAGTGATGGTTGGATGCACTCAGAAGATTGAGTTGGTACTGCTAATCCTGCTTTGTACCAGCCCTCTTTGATCTTTTCCTTTGTTTCTACTCCTTGATGATGCGATGAGGATTGAGCCTTGCGGAAAATATAAGACAGTGCTCTAACTTTTCTAAAAAATTCACCGAAATTTCACTGGACCGAAATTTCACTAGACTGCCACTGTACTGTTACCGTAATTGTACCGGAATTGTACCGGAATGAACTATAATTTTGTTTATAATTACTTCAGGTGAACATTCATGAAGTAAGTAAGTGACACATGAATTCTCTCAACTAACAGAACTTTTTCTGAAGTTTAAGAAAAAACTTCTCTAGTTCAGACAGCCTCTTTTCGGTCAGACTTTGTACAGTGTATAGATATCTTTTTCGCCGGAAAGATTGATCAACTAAAAGTAGAGATGTCTAGCTATAGAGTGAGCTATCTCTCATAAGAAGCCTCGCATTACTCAACAAGATCTACTTTGTTCTTCTACCGGAAAATCACTCGTTTACTGTAAGAATTGCAACAGTGAACACTTTGACTGTAATTTCTTGATTTCTTGAAATTGACTGAATCAAGTTGCTTCAAACTTTGTATGTTTGTGGTATGCTTTGAACTGAATCTATCAAGCTTTGAATCACTTGATTTGGTTCAGTAGATCCTGAGATATACTTCTTCAAGGTTGACAGACTTGAAGATAATGACTCAGAGAATCACAGAGTAGATGAATGTAAGTATTTGTATTAGATCATGTAAATATACATCCCCACTGGCATGATAAACATAGCTCAATGGTACTCAGAGGTGTAGACTATAGAGTAGATCTCACAACCTCAGTGATTGATACAGTAATGCTTCGGGGTTATTGGAGAGTCGCCCGCGACATTTTCCCTTGTAGCTTTTATAGTAATTGAGTGATGACTTGAATTAGAATTCAAATCAATCTCCAAAAATTTCTCACCTAAAAAATTGATTGAGATATTCTCTCGATCAATCAACCGCCTTTTCACGATTTCCAATCAATTCGGCGTGATTGCATAATGATGCGCCAGGTCATTTATATTTTTACAATAGATAAACAGGTAAGAAATCATAGGCATAAGTCCCTATGGTCTTTGCGTCATGTATAGTCTTCAACGTAGATATCCAGGCCAAATGTGAAGGCTTGTGTTACACCAACAGCTCCCCCTCAAGCCAAACACTTTGGCTCAAGTCTTTAGCTCAAGTCTTTATCTTTAGTCTTCAATTATTTCCTGCAATCCAATCATGGATTTAAATCTGCATAGCTTGCTTCCATCCAGAGCTTTAGTAAGCAAATCTGCACATTGTATATCAGTAGACACATATGACAATTGAATTTCTTTGCTAAGTAACTTCTCTCTCACATAGTGGTAGTGAACCTCTATGTGTTTTGTCCTAGCATGATAAATTGGATTAGCCGCAAGGTGAAGAGAACTTGTGTTATCCCCAAATATGATTGGTGGTCTAGTATATAAGCCTAACTCTGTATACAAAAGCTTCAACCAGATAGCTTCTTGAGTGGCATTTGCTAGTCCTCTGTACTCTGCTTCAGTAGATGACAAAGCTACTGTGGGTTGTTTCTTGGCTGACCAAGAAATTGGTTTATCACCTGCAAAGCATATGTAACCAGATGTACTCCTCCTGTCATCCTTGCAACCTGCCCAATCTGCATCTGAATACACTTTAATATCAATATCTGATGTATAAGGAAAGTACAAACCATGGTTCTGAGTTCCCTTTAGATACTTCAAGATCTTCTTAGCTGCTTCTAGGTGAGGTACCCTTGGTTTGTGCATGAATTGGCTAAGCACACTAACACCATATGATATATCAATCCTGGTTAAGGTAGCATAATTTAAACTACCTACCAAACTTTGGTAACCTGTAATATCTTTGAGTTCTTCTCCTTCATGTGCACTGAGTTTGTGGTTGACCTCCATAGGAATGTTTGAGACTTTAGCTTCCTGCAAATTAAATTTCTTGACCATGTCCTGTATGTACTTCTTCTGAGTAATATAGATACCTGAATTTGTGTAGATCAATTCAAGTCCTAGGAAGTATTTCAATAATCCAAGATCATTGATCTTGAATTCCTTCATCATCTGTCCTTTGATGTGTCTAATTCCCTGAACATCATTTCCTGTAATAATGATGTCATCAACATAGACACATAAATATATTACTTCTGTACTACTCCTCTTTATGAACAGAGAAGTGTCAGCTTTACTCATCACAAATCCTTGATCTTGGAGATATGTTGTCAACCTGTAATTCCATGCTCTAGGTGCCTGCTTTAAACCATACAGAGCCTTCTTCAATTTACAAACATGATTTACCTTATTAGGTTCTTCATAGCCAGGTGGTTGTGACATGTAGACTTCTTCAGATATCCATCCATTCAAAAATGCATTCTTCACATCCAATTGGTACATGTTCCAGTTCTTGGATGCAGCTACACTCACCATAACTCTGATAGTTGGCATCTTAGCCACCGGAGAAAATGTCTCCTCATAATCAATGCCTTGGGTTTGTGCAAAACCCTTGGCTACCAATCTAGCTTTGTACCTGTTTATTGTACCATCTGAATTTCTTTTGAGTTTGTAGATCCATCTGGATCCTATCACCTTCATAGAGTCCTTCTTGGGTACCAAGTCCCAAGTATCACTCTCTTTGAGAGCCTGCATTTCTTCATCCATTGCTTCCTTCCATTCTGGTTTAGTGATTGCTTCTTCAAATGTACCTGGTTCTTCATTCAAGAGATCCTTTGCAAGATATACAGAATGCTTGGTTACCAGTGAAGTATCATACCCATACCTAATAGGTTTTTTCTTTTCTCTTTGAGATCTCCTCATAGCTTGAGTTGAGGATTCTGGATTATCTTCTAGTTGCTTCATCTTCATCTTCCCTTTGGATTTCCAGGCCTTGAACTCTTCAATGTTGATGGTGTCTTCATCATCTGAGCTTGTGTCCTCTTTCTGAATTGGTTCTTGCCTGATAAGCTTGGGAAAGTCTTCTTCCATGTCATAAGGTAGACTAACCTTCCTGCACTCATTTTCATACCATGAATCATTTTCATCAAAGATGACATCTCTGCTTACCTTGAAGCCTTTGTTTGAGGGGTTGTAGAATCTGTACCCTTTCTGGTTCAAATCATAACCAATGAAGATACACTTTTCAGCTTTAGGGTCTAGCTTTCCCCTTACCTGTGAGGGAATATGCACATATGCAACACACCCAAAGATTTTACAATGATCCAGAGATGGTCTCTTACCATGCCAAGCCTCATAGGGTGTCATTCCATCAAGTGTCTTTGATGGCAACCTGTTAATTAAATATGTGGCAGTAGATACACTCTCTGCCCATAAGTAATTTGGCAACTTCTTTTCATTAAGCATAGATCTCGCTGTTTCTACAATGAGTCTATTTCTCCTTTCAGCTACCCCATTTTGTTCAGGTGAGTACCTTGTAGTAATCTCCCTTTTGATGCCTCTTTCCTGCAAGAAGTCTTCAAACTCATTTGAGAAGTATTCTCCTCCTCCATCTGACCTTAGCTTCTTCAAGTTTCTTCCTGTTTGGTTTTCAACCAGTGCAAGATACTTCTTGAAACAATTAAACACTTCATCTTTATGTTTCATGTAGTATAAGACAGTCCACCTGCTATAGTCATCAATGAAGGACACATAATACCTTGATCCAGATAAGGATGGCTCCTTGCTAGGTCCCCAAACATCTGTATGCACCAATTCTAGATAATCTTTATGCATGAAACCTTTCTTGGTATAAGGCAACCTGTGTGACTTACCGAATTGACAAGCCCCACACTTGTATATCATGTGTTGCTTGGATATATTAGGTATCCCAAGCACACATTGATCCCTGCACATTTGCTTTAAGGTCCTTTCTCCAATGTGACCTAACCTCTTGTGCCAAATCTCCAATTCCGATAGCGTTTGATCCTTGTAATTGTACAGAGCAATGTTTTTGGTGTCTTCAAGCTCAAAAGTAAATAACCTACCTGATTTTTCTCCCTTTGCTATTCTTCTGAATCCATGTCTTGGATCCTCCACATATGCTCCATGTTGTGTGAATCTGACCTGTAGACCTTTTTCCACAATCTGACCTACACTCATCAGATTCTTGGTGATTGTTGGAACATACAACACTCTGCTTAATAAATTCTGATTACCATCACTTGTTTTGACATTGCCTACTTTAATAACTGAATGTTTAGTGTCATCACCTGTCTGCACTTGATGTTTGCCCTTGGGTTCTTCCAAATCAGAAAGTAATGCAACATTTCCAGCTACATGATTAGAGCAACCTGAATCAATATAGAATAAGTGATCATCATTGATACCTGACTTAGATGTCATGTTCATGATCAACAAGGAATCATCTTGCTCCTCTGCATAATTGTTGTAGTCTTTCCTATTTCTGTATCCACCTTGATAGTTGCTATTGTGATTGTAGTTGTTATAATTATTGTTGTAGCCATGGTAGCCTTGAGATTGGTTAAATTTGCCTCTGCCTTGAGAGTATCCTCCTCTAGAGTAGCCTCTTCCTCTCTGATTCTTATAATTTCTGTAGCACTCATCTGTGGTATGATTAGACAAGCCACAAATATTGCATGGAGATTGATTGTAGGATCTCCCCCTACCTGACTTACCTCCTCTGCCCCTACCTCTTGATGATCTACCTCTCCCTGCATAGTTTGCTTGGGAGGTAGAGCCTTCTTCATCAACCTTCTTATTTTTACCTTTGTCTTTTACCTTTTTATCAGTATAAAGGGCAGAAGAGTTGTTACCTTTTGATTGTTCTCCATTCTTTGTGATCTTTGCTTCATGTGTAAAGAGTTGTCCAATCAGGGTTGTTAGATCAGGTGCTTGGATGTCCATGTACAAGTCCATTGCTGTGGTAAAGCTCTCCCACTTGTCATCTGCCTTTAGTCCATTGATCACTTGTCTGACTATTTGCTCTTCCTCAATTTCTTCTCCAACACTTGCAAGTTGATCTGCAATGTCCTTGACTTTGGTGACAAAATCTGAGACACATTGTTTTGATTGCTTTCTGAGAGTTGTAAACTCAATCCATAGCTGATTCTTTCTGGCCCTTGTGCTTGATGAAAAATATGTTGACAAGGTTTCCCAAGTCTCTTGGGAAGTTTTGCAATTCCTTACATGAGGTAGAAGGAAATCAGAAATAGAGTTTAGAAGATATGACCTTGCCAAAGCATCTTTTGCACACCATTGATTTAGCTTCTCATGTTCATCCTTTGTAGGTAGGCCTCTGGTCTTGAACGAGGGCAATTCCTCATCTCCTGATATGTATCCAAACAAGCTCCTTCCTTGTAGATAGGTCTTCATCCTTAGAGACCAAGCTTGGTAATTGTTCCTGTCCAATTTGTCAATGAATGAAGGAAAACCATCACCCATGATTACCTTATTCGCTCTGATACCACTGTTGGGAGTGATGGTTGGATGCACTCAGAAGATTGAGTTGGTACTGCTAATCCTGCTTTGTACCAGCCCTCTTTGATCTTTTCCTTTGTTTCTACTCCTTGATGATGCGATGAGGATTGAGCCTTGCGGAAAATATAAGACAGTGCTCTAACTTTTCTAAAAAATTCACCGAAATTTCACTGGACCGAAATTTCACTAGACTGCCACTGTACTGTTACCGTAATTGTACCGGAATTGTACCGGAATGAACTATAATTTTGTTTATAATTACTTCAGGTGAACATTCATGAAGTAAGTAAGTGACACATGAATTC
>CM035437.1:88253286-88263286 GCA_020310875.1 Ceratopteris richardii
ATGACAATTTTCAGGAAGATGTGTAGAGAGTTTTTTCCCAGAAAATAGCGACGGGTTTTTCTCTGAGTGCTCTCTGTCTGATCATGTGGATCAGAAATCCTTTTGTACACATCTAATTGAGAAGCTAATGAAGCTATGTCTAGAGTTTCAGAATCTAATTCCTCTCCTACTGTGAGAATGATCATTAGGAACATTCATATGTAGAATGTGATAACTGAAGCCTGAAAGTAGCGCACTTTTCCGTCTCAGTATTTTGATCAGATCTGAGTGTATACTGTAAAGTTTTTGATGAGTGAGCACTTAAAATTTAAGTTAGAAGATAAGGAAGCTATGGCTAAAAGCATTTAGCAAAACGGGTTTCAGATTGGGAGAAATCAAGTTAAGAAGTTGGCTATGTCAAAGGCGCAACTTCTGAGAGTCATTTTCTGACATGTATTTGATCTTAATGATCAAATTAAACTTTTGGTGATTAGTTTTGAGAACTAATGGCTAGTATGATTGCGCAAAGGTATTGCTAATACTTGTGCATCATTTACTTGAAGAAATTTGAAGATTTGTGCAGGTAAAGAAGTTGATATCTGAAGCAGACTTTCTGAAGTTGACACTTCTTCACTCAGAGAAGTGTTGCTTGAAGTTTTGGTAAAGAGGAACATTGTTTGTGTAAAGTTTGGTTTATAACTGACATAGAAGTGTTCTTAAGTCAGTGTAGATCAAACCTTTGGAGATTAAGAGGTCTCCAACAGTGGTATCAGAGCTAAAGGTGAAGTACAAGAGAAGAAAAGATAATCGAAGTTCCGACTGGTGCAGATATTGAAGATCTTCCAAATCAAAGGAGGATAAGGACAAATTATTGAAGATAACTTGCAGAAGTTCATAGTACAAGTTCGAAAGAATCAAGAAGGACAAAGATTATATCAAAGGTACACTTTCTCCTCATAAACCATAGTGATTGCAGATACAGAAAGTCAAGGATGGGAGAAAGCTTGCAGATTGATAAACTAGATAGGGAGAACTGTTGGTGCATTTTGCCCAAGCCTACATGCTTGATATGCTTGATATTATCCTCATTTGTAAGTCACATGAGTAGTCATGTGAACACCTCTTGTAAAAGAGTACATTTTATCTCTTGTAAATGGAAAAAGAAAAAAGTAAAAGGATGGCTTACCTCATCCATGATGTAAAAGCAAATTCGTGGCTCCAACTACCAAAATCACGAATTTTTGAGCTGAGGGAATCTCTCCTAACTTTGGGGATCACTTTTAGGTGGAGCCATTCGAATTCGAATTCAAAACTCCCTCCAAGAATTGCTATAAAAGGAGCAAGAAGGAAGAGGCGATAAGCAAGCCTTGTACGTGACCACTTCATGTCATTTTGTAGAGATTGAAGAGCTTACTCCATAGCTCTATCATTCTACTCCCATTGTGCAAAGATTCATTGCCAATGTGGTTGTAATCATATGTGAATCTATACATTTATTATCATCTACCTCTCTGTTTTGTTCTCTGCTATACTCACTCAGAGCAGTAACTTCAGAAGGTCATATCTCGAGTTTTTCTGAATCTTTTTCAGTGTTTTAAAGTGCGTTGGATAGCTCTCACTGTCTAGTTTCTACCTATAAATTTTCAAGGTCATTGGATTTATACTTTTGGAGATATCTGCATTTTACTGCTTACTGGTCTATCTCTGCAGAGCCCCGAGAATTGTGGGAATGTTCCAGAACTTGATGAAACTTGTTCTCAGTGCTCAGTCCATCATTTGAAGTGTTTTAACTTGGAATAGGAAGCTTGCTAAGTCTATTTGCTATGCCCAAAAGGAATTTTTCTAATTCCTTCCAGGTTGAGAGCACTGTTCATTTTTTCCAGCAGGTGTATGTCCAAAAATAGCAAGTTTTGGGAGCTAGTCATTTCGCAACTAGCCTGTCTTGACTTAAACTTTTGGGATACATGTTCCAAAGTACTTGGCTGATATTTTGGTGGATTTAGGAAGCTCAAAGGGTCTACTAATCAACTCTGAAGTCTCAGTTGGCTGGTGTGAAGCTGGTTGTAGCGGCACCTACTCATCTTTGGATTGCATCCACCATCTCTCTTCACAGTGGTATCAGAGCATAGTCAAGCAACATGGGAGATGGATTTCCATCAACAATTGACAAATTGGATCGAAACAACTACCCGGCATGGTCTCTAAGGATGGAGGCTTACCTTCAAGGAAGGAATCTATATGGATTCATATCCGGAGATGAAGCAATGCCAACCATGAGGAACAAAGGGCAACCATCACATGAAGAAGTGGAAGGACTTTCGAATTGGTGTTCGAAGGATGCACTTGCAAGGTCCTATATTCTAAACTCAATCTCTGATTTTCTTTTACCTCATGTCAAGGGATGCAAGACATCAAGAGAAACCTGGAATGCACTTGCTTCTTTCTTCTCTTCCAACACTCGAGCAAGGAAGAACCAATTGTGGATGGAGTTCACAACAATGAAGAAAAGCCCGAAGCAAAATGTGACTGATTATGTCACAAAGATGAAGGAGATTTCCGACCAACTTGGAAGCATTGGAGAGGTAATTGAAGAGGAGCAAATCATAAGACAAATCATGAATGGAATCAAAGCAGACGACAAGTGGGAGTCATTCACAACAGCCATGGATTTATACATGGATATGCATGTACCCGACCTCAACACACTCATGGGCCAACTCTTCACTCATGAAGCAAAGATTAGCAAAGGTGGTAAGTCCTCAAGAGGTAATCAAACTTCTGCCTTATATTCTGATAAAGCTAAGGTCAAGGACAAGTCAAAGAATAGGAAGAATGAAGATGAAGGAAGCTCTTTCCAAGCAAACTTTGCAGGTAGAGGAAGAGCTAGAGGAAGAGGCAGAGGTGGAAAGCAAGGCAGGGGGAGATTCCAATCATCTCAACCTTGCAACATATGTGGCTTATCTAACCATACTACTGAAGAATGTTTCAGGAATCCAAGGAACTCAAGAGGAAGAGGATTCAATAGAGGTGGCTATGGATCAAATAGAGGTAGGTACAATGGAGGCTACAACAACAACAACTACTACAACAACAATTACAACAACAACAACAACTATCAAAGTGGCCATAGAGGAAGAAGAGATTACAATAACTATGCAGAGGACCAAAGTCAAGAAGATTCATTATTGATTATGAATCTATCAACAAAGAAGGGTAAGGATGATGATCACATATTTTACATTGATTCGGGATGCTCGAACCATGTAGCAGGAAATGTGGCTTTACTTTCTGATTTGGAAGATCCTCATAACAAGCATGAAGTGCAGAGAGGAGATGACACAAAGCACTCAGTGGAGAAGATAGGTAATGTGAAGACATCAGATGGGAATATGAACCTCTTAAGCAAAGTCTTGTATGTCCCTACAATTACCAAAAATTTAATAAGTGTTGGACAGATTGTTGAAAAAGGATTGCAGGTTAGATTCAATCGATTTGGAGCATATGTTGAAGACCCAAGGCAAGGCTTTCGAAGGATTGCCAAAGGAGAAAAGACAGGAAGGCTTTTCACTTTTGAAGTGGAAGATACAAAGAACATAGCTTTGTTTAGCTATGGATCTCAAACTCTAACAGAGTTGGAGATATGGCACAAAAGGCTTGCTCACATTGGTGAGAGGACACTCAAACAGATTTGCAGGGACCAAAGTGTACTTGGTTTGCCTAATATCACAAGGCAACACATGATTTATAAGTGTGAAGCTTGTCAACTCGGCAAGGCTCATAGACAACCTTTCAATAAGAAAGGATATATGTATCAAAATCCTTTGGATCTAGTGCACACGGATGTGTGGGGTCCAAGTAAGGAGCCATCTATATCAGGCTCAAGATATTATGTGTCTTTCATAGATGATTGTAGCAGGTGGACCATTCTGTTTTTCATGAAGCACAAGGATGAAGTGTTTAATTGCTTTAAGAAGTATATTGCTCTTGTTGAAAATCAAACAGGTAGGACTTTGAAAAGACTCAGATCAGATGGTGGAGGAGAATACTTCTCTTCTGAATTTGATGCCTTCTTGCATGAAAGAGGCATTAAAAGGGAAGTCACTACAAGGTATACACCTGAACTCAATGGTGTAGCAGAGAGGAGGAACAGAGCTATTGTCGAAGCTGCAAGGTCCATGCTCAATGAAAAGGGATTGCCGAACTACCTATGGGCAGAGGTTGTGTCGACAGCCACATATCTCATAAATAGACTTCCATCTAAGTCACTAGATGGAACCACTCCATATGAAGTGTGGAATGGAAGAAGACCTAGTCTAGAGCATTGTAAAATCTTTGGATGCTTAGCCTATGCTCACATTCCTTCTCAAGTAAGAGGGAAATTGGATCCCAAGGCAGAGAAGTGTGTATTCATTGGTTATGATCAAAACCAAAAAGGATATAGATTGTACAATCCAACCAATAAAGGATTTTCTGTGAGTAGAGATGTAATTTTTGATGAAAACAAATCATGGTTTGATGATGACAGGAAAGTGAAGCTGCCATATGACTTGGATGAAGATTTTCCATCACTTCAACCAAAGGAGCCAAAGCAGATTGAAGAAAGTGATTCGGAGATTGACCTAGAAGACTTGGAAAGACTAAAGCTATGGAAGAACAAAGGTAAAGCAAAGATGCAGGATGCTACATATGGACCCGAGAGCTCACATCAACCACTTAGAAGGTCTTCGAGGGAGAAGAAGAAACCAGAGAGGTTTGGTTATGATACTTCTTTGGTCACCAAGCACTCAATCTACATTGCAAAGGATTCAACCAATGAAGAACCTACCACATTCGAAGAAGCACAAAGCAAGAAAGCTTGGAGAGATGCAATGGATGAAGAAATGGAAGCCTTGAAGGAGAATGACACTTGGGAGCTTGTACCTAACAAGCCATCTATGAAGATAATCGGATCTCGATGGATATACAAAATCAAGAAGAATCCAGATGGAAGTATAAATAGACACAAAGCAAGGTTAGTTGCTAAAGGGTTTGCTCAAACCCATGGTATTGATTATGAGGAGACTTTCTCTCCTGTTGCAAAAATGCCTACAATTAGGGTTCTCATTAGTCTTGCTGCATCTAGAAATTGGAATCTTTATCAACTTGATGTAAAGAATGCTTTCTTGAATGGATGGATTTCTGAGGAAGTGTATATGGCACAACCTCCTGGATATGAGGATGCACATCATCCTAACTATGTATGCAAACTAAAGAAAGCTTTGTATGGATTGAAGCAAGCTCCAAGAGCTTGGAATTTCAGATTGGTTACTTATTTGCAGGACCAAGGATTCAAAGCTAGCAAGGCGGATACCTCTTTGTTCATAAAGAGGAATGGATCTGAAGTGATCTATTTATGTGTGTATGTTGATGATATTATTATCACAGGCAATGATCTTGAAGGAATCAAACAGGTAAAGAGTCAAATGAAGGAGGAGTTCAAGATAAGTGACCTCGGACCACTCACTTATTTTCTTGGATTGGAGTTGATCTACACAGATTCAGGTATATACATCACACAAAGGAAGTATGTCCATGACATGCTCGTCAAGTTCAAGATGGAAAATACCAAGTGTGCAGGTACACCTATGGAGCAAAATCATAAGCTTAGTGCTTATGAAGGAGAGCCAATTGAAGACATCACAAGCTATCAAAGCTTGGTTGGAAGTTTGAACTATGCAACACTCACAAGGGTGGATATATGCTATAGTGTTAGCATATTGAGTCAGTTTATGCATAAGCCGAGAAGACCACATATGGAAGCGGCCAAGCGAGTCCTCAAGTACCTAAAGGGGACCATGAATGAAGGTTTGTTCTATTCATATACTTCAGATATTGAGCTAAAGGTCTACTCAGATGCAGATTGGGCCGGATCTAAAGATGATAGAAGAAGCACATCAGGGTATATATCATTTGCAGGTTCAAAAATCATTTCTTGGTCATCGAAGAAGCAACCAACCGTGGCATTATCTTCTACTGAAGCTGAATATAGAGGTTTGGCTAATGCAACTCAAGAAATCATGTGGTTAAAATCTTTGTACACATATCTTGGACTTCATTCTTCAACACCTCACATTTTTGGTGACAACACAAGCTCACTACATCTAGCAGCTAATCCGGTATACCATGCTAGAACCAAGCATATTGAAGTCCACTACCATTATGTAAGGGAGAAGCTAATGAGCAAGGATATTCAACTATCCTACGTCTCTACAGATATGCAATGTGCAGACATGTTGACGAAAGCTCTTGATGGTACGAAATTAAGTAGATTCAAGTTGATGATTGGTTTGCAGGAAATCAAGGACAATTGAAGACTTATTTGGAGGCCAAGCATGTTAGGCTTGAGGGGGAGCTGTTGGTGCATTTTGCCCAAGCCTACATGCTTGATATGCTTGATATTATCCTCATTTGTAAGTCACATGAGTAGTCATGTGAACACCTCTTGTAAAAGAGTACATTTTATCTCTTGTAAATGGAAAAAGAAAAAGGTAAAAGGATGGCTTACCTCATCCATGATGTAAAAGCAAATTCGTGGCTCCAACTACCAAAATCACGAATTTTTGAGCTGAGGAAATCTCTCCTAACTTTGGGGATCACTTTTAGGTGGAGCCATTCGAATTCGAATTCAAAACTCCCTCCAAGAATTGCTATAAAAGGAGCAAGAAGGAAGAGGCGATAAGCAAGCCTTGTACGTGACTACTTCATGTCATTTTGTAGAGATTGAAGAGCTTACTCCATAGCTCTATCATTCTACTCCCATTGTGCAAAGATTCATTGCCAATGTGGTTGTAATCATATGTGAATCTATACATTTATTATCATCTACCTCTCTGTTTTGTTCTCTGCTATACTCACTCAGAGCAGTAACTTCAGAAGGTCATATCTCGAGTTTTACTGAACCTTTTTCAGTGTTTTAAAGTGCGTTGGATAGCTCTCACTGTCTAGTTTCTACCTATAAATTTTCAAGGTCATTGGATTTATACTTTTGGAGATATCTGCATTTTACTGCTTACTGGTCTATCTCTACAGAGCCCCGAGAATTGTGGGAATGTTCCAGAACTTGATGAAACTTGTTCTCAGTGCTCAGTCCATCATTTGAAGTGTTTTAACTTGGAATAGGAAGCTTGCTAAGTCTATTTGCTATGCCCAAAAGGAATTTTTCTAATTCCTTCCAGGTTGAGAGCACTGTTCATTTTTTCCAGCAGGTGTATGTCCAAAAATAGCAAGTTTTGGGAGCTAGTCATTTCGCAACTAGCCTGTCTTGACTTAAACTTTTGGGATACATGTTCCAAAGTACTTGGCTGATATTTTGGTGGATTTAGGAAGCTCAAAGGGTCTACTAATCAACTCTGAAGTCTCAGTTGGCTGGTGTGAAGCTGGTTGTAGCGGCACCTACTCATCTTTGGATTGCATCCACCATCTCTCTTCACAAGAACTATCCAGCATGGTCCATGAGGATGGAAGCACACCTCATGAGCAAAGATCTTATATCATTTATTACAGGAGATGAAGAAAAACCTGAGTTTGCAGATCCAAGTATTCCTACTAGAGAAGAACTTGCAATGTTGAAGACTTGGATGAGAAAGGATGCTCAAGCAAGGAGTATCATCTACATGGCTGTAAATGATTACCTTTTACCTCACATCAGAGGTTTGGAAAGTGCTACAGATGTTTGGAATGCCTTGGAAGAGCATTTCCAAAATACAACTAAGTCAAGGAAGTCCTCACTATGGGCTGAGTTCACAAACTTCAAGAAGAAGAGCTCACAATCAATTTCAGATTATGTGGCAAGGATGAAAGATATTGCAGATAGCTTGGGAGTAGTGGATGAAGACATTGAAGAGGAAAAGTTGGTAAGACAAATACTTACAGGTCTAAGAGGTGATGAGAAGTGGAAGCCTTTTATATTGTCCATAGAATTGTCACTTGATCACTTTACTCCTGATCTTAATCAATTGCTAGGACACATGCTAACCTTTGAGCAGGATCTTAAAGGAGACAATGATAGAAGTACAAGTCAAGCTATGTACTCCAAAGACAAGAAAAAGAATGGCAAGGGAAAGCAATCAAATGATGATGAAGGGAATTCAAATCAAGCTAACTTTACAAAAGGGAAGATGAACTTCAGAGGTAAAGGAAGAGGAGGTAAGAACAAAGATAATGCTAAAGCTTGTTGGATTTGTGGCAGAACAAATCATTTGGCAAATGATTGTTGGTATAACAATCAAAATGGTGGTAGCAATAATCAGAATTATAGTCAAAGAGGTAGAGGAGGCAGAAATCAAAGAGGCAATTTCAGAGGAAGAGGAGGTAGGACATCATATGGTAGAGGAGGTGGAAGAAACTTCCAATCTCAGTCCTACAACAATAATTATTACAATTATGCATCAGATCAGAAAGATGATATGACTCTTATCTTGAATGCAACTCATGAATCAATGGGAGAAGATCAAAGA
Source organism: Ceratopteris richardii (assembly GCA_020310875.1). Taxonomy (NCBI): domain Eukaryota; kingdom Viridiplantae; phylum Streptophyta; class Polypodiopsida; order Polypodiales; family Pteridaceae; genus Ceratopteris; species Ceratopteris richardii. The sequence continues at coordinate 88,261,761 of CM035437.1, forward strand.
GTGTTTTATATTGACTCAGGGTGTAGCAACCATCTGAGTGGGAATCTATCCTTGATGACTGATATGGAAGTAAGGGTGAATGGACATACTGTTCAAACAGGTGACAATACCAAACATAAAGTGGAGAGCATTGGATCAGTGAAGACAAAGAGTGGAAGTACACTTCTGAGTAAGGTACTTTATGTTCCTACTATTCCTAAAAATTTGATAAGTGTAGGGCAAATTGTGGAGAAAGGATATGAAGTAAGATTCACAAATGATGGTGTCTATGTACAAGATCCAAATCAGGGATATAGAAACATAATTGCAGGTAAAAAGGAAGGAAGATTGTTCACTCTCAAAGTCCAAGGTAATGTGGGACATGCATTATTTACCTATGGAAGTCAAAAGGTATCTGAATTAGACCTATGGCATAAAAGGCTAGGTCATTTCAATGAGAGAGCTATAAAGGAGATGTCAAAGAATCAGGTGGTGCTTGGATTGCCAAACATTGAGGGGCAACATATGGTGTACAAGTGTGAAGCTTGTCAATTAGGTAAAGCACATAAAGGTTCTTATAACAAATCAGGGTACAAGCATTCAAATATGCTTGAATTGGTTCATACAGATGTATGGGGACCCTCAAGGGACTATAGCATAAATGGATCCAGATATTATGTGTTGTTTGTTGATGATGCAACCAGGTGGATTACTTTGTATGTAATCAAGGATAAATCAGAAGTTTTCAAGACATTCAAACATTTTCATGCCTATGCAGAAAGGATCACAGGGCAAAAGCTAAAGAGACTAAGATCAGATGGAGGGGGAGAGTATTTCTCTAAAGAGTTTGATGATTATTTGTGGAATGCAGGTATCAAAAGAGAAGTAACTTGCAGGTACTCCCCTCAACAGAATGGAGTAGCAGAAAGGAGGAATAGGACTCTTGTAGAGTTTGCAAGAGCCATGATGAAGGAAAAGAATTGTCCAAATTATTTGTGGGCAGAAGCCATTAACACTGCAACATACCTTGTGAATAGGTTGCCTTGCAAAGCTTTGGATGGAGGAACCCCTTATGAAGCATGGTGGGGTAAGAAACCTAGTCTTGATCATTGTAAAGTATTTGGATGTATTGCATATGCTTATGTTCCTTCACAATTAAGACATAAGCTAGAACCAAAAGCAGAGAAGTATGTGTTTATTGGATATGATGATAGACAGATGGGTTACAGGTTGTGGAGTCCATCCACAAAGCAATTTCTTGTTACTAAAGATGTGACATTTGATGAGCAAAATATGTGGTATACAGGATCACCAAATGAGTATACAGGTGTTGAAGAAATTCAAAGAAAAGGAAAGGCAAAGGTAAAGGTATGTGAAGAAATTGTTGATGAAGTTGACTCTAGATGTAGAGTGCAGGATCATGTAGAAGAAGGGCCAAGATTTGATCCAGAATCAAATGAGGCTGAAACTTCAAGAAGTGCAGAAATCAGAAGATCTACAAGGGAAAGGAAAGAACCTATAAGGTATAGTTATGATACATCTTTCCT
>CM035437.1:88273286-88275786 GCA_020310875.1 Ceratopteris richardii
TAGATCATTCCTTCTTCTGTTCTTTTGATGAGTAGACTTGCATCTGCCTTCGAACTTTGGTATCCAAGTTCGTTCAGATACTTCACGAGTCTGTAGTTCCAAGCTCTTGGAGCTTGCTTCAGTCCATAAAGTGCTTTTCTTAACCTGCAAACAAAGTTTGGGTATCTGGAACTTATAAACCCTTCCGGTTGTTCCATATAGACTTCATCTGATATATATCCATTCAGGAATGCATTCTTTATATCTAGCTGACTTAGCTTCCATCCTTTTGATGCTGCTATAGCAATCACTGTTCTTATGGTTGACATCTTTGCCACCGGACTGAACGTCTCGTCATAGTCTATGCCATGCGTCTGAGCATAGCCCTTGATAACCAGTCTCGCTTTATGTCTGGCTATCCTTCCATCTGCAAGTTTCTTAACTTTGAACACCCATTTATTTCCAATTACTTTCTTACCGTTCGGTTTAGGAACAAGCTCCCATGTCTTGTTCTCTTCCAGTGCGGTGAATTCTTCTTTCATTGCTTCTTGCCATTGCTTCTTGCCTTTGGCTTCGTCATAGCTCTGAGGTTCTTCCTCTTCTTTAACCATATATGCATAGTCTTGTTGAGTTATATATGATGTATCATACGAGTATCTTTCCGGTTGTCTTCTTACTCTGTTTGACCTTCTTAGCTCATATTCTTCGTGTGTGTCTGAGTACATGTCTTCATCTTCGTTCCTTATACCTGTTCCGGTCCTGGACGTACTTACCTCTTCATCTTTGTTTACCTGAACAATTGATTTTCCTTTCTCTCTTCTTTTTATCTCTTCTTCAAATTCTTCAGCTGTATGACTCTGATCTGCATACCAGCTTTTCTGTTCATCAAATGTCACATCCCTGGAAACAGTAAAATGTTTGGTTAGAGGGCTCCATAATCTGTAACCCATCTGTTTCTCGTCATATCCGACGAATACATATTTCTCTGCTTTTGGTTCAAGCTTATGTCTCAGTTGAGACGGTACATAAGCATACGCTACTGATCCAAACACTTTGCAGTGATCAAGTGTTGGCTTCTTTCCCCACCAGGCTTCATAAGGGGTCATTCCTTCTAAGGCTGTACATGGTAATCTGTTTACCAAGTATGTAGCTGTATTTACAGCTTCAGCCCAAAGATAATCCGGGCAATTCTTTTCTTTTAGCATAGCTCGTGCAAACTCGACTAAAGTTCGGTTTCTCCTTTCTGCTACACCATTCTGTTGTGGTGTATACCTGCAGGTTATTTCTCTCTTAATACCTGCATTCCAAAGATAGTCATTGAATTCTCGGGAGAAGTATTCTCCCCCTCCATCAGACCTCAGTCTTTTAAGTTTTTGTCCTGTGAATCTTTCAGCATATGCATGAAAATGTCTGAAAGCTCCGAACACTTCTGATTTTTCCTTCAAAACATAAAGAGTTATCCACCTTGTTGTATCATCAATGAATAAAACATAGTACCTTGATCCGCTGATTGATCCTTCTTTCGTTGGTCCCCATACATCTGTATGTATGAGTTCTAGCACACCGTCATGTTTGAATCCTTTCTTCTGGAAAGGTAACCTATGGGCTTTTCCCATTTGACAGGCTTCGCATTTGTGGATCATATGTTGGTTCTGTACGTTTGGTAATCCTAGTACAGACTGATTCGCTATCATAGCTTTGATTCCTTTTTCGTGAAAATGACCTAATCTCTTCTGCCAGAGATCAAGTTCTGTAATTACCTTTTCATCATGTGTGAGCAGCGCTTGGCCAATGTTCCCTTGTACTCTTAAGGTAAAGAGTCTGCCTTCTTTCTTACCAGAAACGATCTGATAATATCCATTCTTGGGATCTTCTACAAATACTCCTTTGTTTGTAAATCTGACCTGAAAACCTTTTTCGACTATCTGTCCCACACTGATCAGATTTTTCGGTATTGTTGGAACATACAAAACATTGGTTAGCAAATCTGCTCCACTCTTGCATTTCACTTTTCCGATTGATTGCACTTTGTGTCTTGTATTGTCACCTGTTTGAACAGTGTGACTAGAACTACCTTTCTCTAGTTCTGACATTAGTTCTATATTTCCTGACAAATGATTAGAGCATCCAGAGTCAATGTAAAATACCTTTAGATCTTCGTTATCAGATGTGCTGATTGAGTTCATCATCAACGATGTATGACTTTCATTCTGTGTGTCATTTGCGTAGTTGTTGTAGGTGGTGTTGTAGGATTGGCTCTGTCCCCAACTTCTTGTTCCACCTCTACCGTAGCCTCCTCTTTGGCTTTGTCTTCCTCTTTGGAAGTTACTTTGATTTCTTCCGCTACTGCCTCTGCTATTGTTGTTTTGATTTTGATTTGATCCTTGTTGATTGTGCCAACAGTCATGCGCCAGATGGTTACTTAGTCCACAAATCCAGCAAGCTTTCTTGGTGGTATTCTAGTGACTTCTTCCTCTTGCTCTTCCTCTGCCAGTGCCTTTACTTTTTGTGTAATAGGCCT
>CM035437.1:88295786-88303286 GCA_020310875.1 Ceratopteris richardii
TTTGGTTCAGGTCACTCTCAATGGATTGAGAGGAGAAGACAAGTGGAAGCCTCTCATTACCACTATCCTCTATCGAGATCCACTTCCATGCTTAGAAGACCTCATTCCTCACTTGGTGGCTGAGGAGGCATCATTTGGAGATTCATCCAAAAGCAAGAACACTCATGGTCAGGTCCTATACTCTTCAAGAGGCAAAGGGAGAGGTGGAAGAAGAGGAAGAGGAAGAGGCTACAACAATCAAGGCAACCATCAAAGCAAAGAAGAAGAAGAAGAGAGCTCAAGTGACTCTACTTCCCAAGCAAAGGCAAGAGGTAGAGGCAAAGGAAGAGGAGGCTACAACCCCCACAAAGGTACGATTTGCTATACTTGTGGTAAACCAAATCATATAGCTTCAGATTGTAGATATAAAGATGGTAAATACACTCAAAGAAAGCAAGGGAACTATGCAAATGCTTCAAACAAGGAAACAGGTAATGATCAATTGCTTGCTATGAGACATGGTTATTCAAAGGATGCTAAATATGATACCAAATGGTATATAGACTCAGAGTGCAGCAATCATATGGCTTGTGAGGGTGATATATTCACCAATTTGCAGGTTCCAAAGTCCAAAGGGTGTGTGGAGACAGGTGACAACACCGAACATGTCATAGAGCACATTGGAGATGTAAGAATTGGATGTGACAAATCAGCCAAGATGCTTGAGAAGGTATTGCATGTTCCATCTATTAATAAGAACCTTATTTCAGTAGGGCAAATGGTAGAGAAAGGTTCGCAGGTCACATTCAATGACAAAGGATGCTTTATAAGGAATCCTAAAGATGGAAACAAGCTTGTTGCTCAAGGAAGAAAGGAGGGAAGAATGTTCACCTTGGATGTGTCTCCAAATGCAAGCAAGGTATGCTTTGTTATGATTGGTAATCAAAGGATTGTTGAACTTGACCTTTGGCACAAGAGAATAGGGCATGTCAACATTCCTAAGCTAAGGAATATGAGCAAGGAAGATCTTGTAAGAGGGCTACCCATGTTTGAGAACAAAGAGCTTCATGAATTTTGTGATGCTTGTCAACTAGGGAAGCAAACAAGACAACCATTCCAAAGGAGTACACATAGGGCTGCAAATCTCTTGGATCTCATCCATACTGATGTATGGGGACCTTCCAAAGAGTCATCCTTGGGAGGATCAAGGTATTTTGTTACATTTATTGATGATTATTCTAGTAAAGTTTGGATATACATCATTAAAGAAAAATCAGATGTGTTCTCTATGTTCAACAGGTTCAAGCAAGAGGTTGAGAAGGAGACAAGTAAATATATCAAAGCCCTAAGGTCTGATGGAGGGGGAGAATACTTCTCCAAATAATTCAGCTCTTATTTGTATGAGAATGGTATTAAAAGGAAATTTACATGTAGGTATACCCCCCAACAAAATGGGGTGGCTGAAAGGAAAAATAGGCACATTGTTGAAATTGCAAGGTGTATGATTATTTTATTGGGCTGAGGCTGTTTATACTTCAGTTTATTTGATGAATAGGGTACCTACAATTGGTGTGCATGAGTTGAGTCCAAATGAGGCCTAATATGGTAAGAAACCAAGTGTGGAACATCTCAAGGTTTTTGGATGTACTTGCTATGTGCACATTCCACAAGAGGTAAGACCTAAACTTGATGCAAAATCTAAAAAATGTGTTTTCATTGGTTATTCTACTCAGCAAAAGGGGTACAAATGCTATAACCCTTACAACAAGAAGTTGCATGTATCAAGAGATGTGGTATTTAATAAATTGAAACCTTGGTATGTAGACAAGGGAAAAGAAAAGGTAATAGATGATGACTTGGATGATGTATCGGTTTGTGGTAAAGGTGATATGCAGGCTGAATCAACTCAAATGAGTGGGCCTGAGGATTCAACATCAAGATCATCTAGCCAAGGACACATGGGAGAAAGAAGAAGTCTATCAGAATCATCAACATCCAAGTATAAGTCTCTTAGTGACTCTCATGATGATCATAAAAGTGATAGTGAGTCACAGGATGAAGAAGTCTATGAGGAGGTGGTTACACTACAAGTAAAGCTTTCGAGGTTGAGGAAGCAATTCCCTAAAGGGAATGAGAGGAGATCCTCAAGGCTCAAGAAGCCAATACAAAGGTTAAGTTATGACTCTTTCATGGCCAAGTACTATGCCTGTATGATGCAGATTGTTGGAGATAATGATCCTCAAATGTATGAGGAGGCCTCAACAAAGGAGGAATGGAAGAGAGCAATGGATGAAGAGATGAAAGCACTCAAGGACAATGGGACTTGGGAATTAGTGTCTAAAACACCAGGTATGAAAGTGGTTCAAAACAAATGGGTGTATAAGACTAAAAGGAATGCCAATGGTTCACTAGCTAGACACAAAGCTAGGTTGGTTGCAAAGGGGTTCACACAAACTTTTGGTGTGGATTATGAAGAGACCTTCAGCCCCGTGACTAACAAAACAACAATAAGGACTTTAATATATGTATGTGCAGGTAGAAGATGGCCTATATATCAGCTTGATATAAAAATGCATTCTTGAATGGTGAGCTAAAGGAAGAGGTATACATGGCACAACCCATTGGATATGAAGATGTGGATCATCCTGATTTTGTTTGTAGGTTGAAGAAGGCCTTGTATGGTCTTAAGCAAGCACCAAGGGCCTGGAATCAAAGGCTTGTGGATTACCTTGAAAAGTATGGGTACACTCAAAGCAAATCAGATCCCTCACTCTACATGAAGAAAGAAAGGCGTAAGGTGGTATTTATTTGTATATATGTGGATGATATTATCATAACATGTAGTGATCATAAAGGAATTAAACAAATCAAATGGAGACTTGGAAAGAAGCCACAAATTGACTTGGATATGCAAGTTGGAACAATCTCCCCTTATGGAGATAATATGTCTTTTATACGCTTGGCTTATAACCCCATGTATCATGCTAGAAGTAAGCACATTGAAGTGCATTACCATTATGTAAGAGAAAAGGTTGCTACTAATGAAGTGGATGTTCATTTTGTGACAACAAAGGAGCAGGTTGCTGATCTATTCACCAAAGGATTGGATGCATCAAAGCTAAGCAAGTTCAAGAACATGATGAGCTTGATGGACATAGAAACTTCCTACCTAAGCTTGAGGGGGAGTGTTGAAAAAGAAGGAGCAAGCTTAGAGATTTATTTTGATAATTTTGATATTCAAAATATGGGCCATTGCTTAGATAATCATAAAGCCACGGCTCCTTATCCATTAGGAGTCAAAGGAAGCATCAAAGGACTCTCAAGGGAGTTTGAAGAGCAAGAAGAATCCATTGAAGAGTCAAGAGATAAGGAAGGGGTATGTGAAAGGTCACACATGCATTCATACATGCATGAAGGCACATTTTCGGGATACGAAGACTGAGCAAAAGCATCTACCAAGTGCCCAAGGACCAGAGGAGCATGCCCAAGAAGTTTCAGCACCAGATCATCTCTGTGTTGCTCTCTGTGTATAAATCCAAATGGAGTGATTCTTGTCTTGAATGAAATCTTATCTCTCCTACTTTATCTGTATCAAGTTTCTTAGGCATTGCATACTGCTGCGCCGAGATATCTGTGTTTTACTATGACTGAAAAATTTGCACACGTGGACAGACAGGTAGTTTGTTTTGTAACAGTGAGTTGCTTGACTTATACTCATCCAAATTGAGTGTTGGTTGGCTTGCTGGAAAGCTCACAGAGTCTACTAAGTGTGGACAAAATCTTGGAGTCATTGGATTTCAGGTGGTGGGTCAAATTGCTTGATCCAGGTCAGGTACTTTTCAGGAGTAGGCTAGGAGACCTACTTGGGTTCATTGTGCTTTTGTTGTGCATATAGAGGATCTTTTCCTCACATGGAAGCCTTTTATAACTTCCATTAACTTGAAAGATGCATATCCAGGTTTTGAACAACTAATCCCTCATCTTGTCACAGAAGAGCTTAGCTTCGGTGGTCCCAAAGGAAAGGACAGCCATAACCAAATGTTATATGTAGGTCGAGGTAAAGGAAGAAACTCAAGAAGAGGCTCAAGAAGAAAAGGAAGAGGTCACAACCACTCCAACTACAATCAAAACAATTCGGAAGACAACAAGGATGCATCAAATGCAAACACACAAGGAAGAAGTCGAGGTAGAAGTAGAGGAAGAGGCCGAAGCTCCTACAATTCTCATAAAGGTATAACATGCTATCATTGTGGTAAAGTAGGACACTATGCTAGTGATTGTTGGTTGAAGAATGGAAGACCAAATGGAGGCAATCAAAGGAACCAAAGCAACTATGCAAGCACCTCAAGTGAAGGAAGCAAGGACACACTACTTGCAATGAGACATGAGTATAGAAGCTCTTGTGAAGATGACAAAAAATGGTACATTGATTCAGGTTGTAGTAACCATATGTCATGCCAACGAAGTTTGTTCACTAATCTACAGGTACCAAGTGGAAAAGGATGTGTTGAAAGAGGTGATGATACTCAACACATGATTGAACACATTGGAGATATAAGGCTTGGAGATACAAGCAGAGAAAAGGTACTATCTAATGTTCTTCATGTTCCTACAATTTCAAAGAACTTGATTTCAGTAGGACAAATGGTAGAGAAGGGTTATCATGTCATATTCAATGAGAATGGGTGCTTCATAAAGAGTCCAAAGGAAGGCTTCAAGGTCATTGCTCGAGGTAGAAATGAAGGAAGGATGTTCACTTTGGATGTCCAACATCCACATGGAAAGGTCATGTACATTCAATGTGGGAACAAGAAGATTTCAGAGCTGGACTTATGGCACAAAAGAATAGGACACATCAACATTCCAAAGCTAAAGGACATGACCAAACATGAAGTGGTAAGAGGTCTTCTAAAATTTAATAGCATTGGACTACATGAGTTATGTGAAGCTTGTCAACTAGGAAAGCAAACAAGGCAACCATTCAAAAGGAGCAATTATGTGGCTCCAAATGTCCTTGACTTGATACATACGGATGTATGGGAACCAACCCAAGAGGCATCAATGGATAGTAATAGATTTTTTGTCACCTTCATTGATGATCACTCACAAAAGGTATGGCTGTTTTGTATGAAGCAAAAATCAGAGGTGTTTTCTATATTCAAAAGATTCAAAGTTCAAGTTGAAAAGGAAACAGGAAGGTCTATCAAAACCTTAAGGTCCGATGGTGGAGGAGAATACTTCTCCAAAGAATTTTCAGATTTTCTACAAGAGAATGGGATCAAAAGGCAACTCACTTGTACGTATACACCACAACAAAATGGAGTAGCTGAGAGGAAAAATAGGCAAATTGTTGAAATTGCAAGATGCATGCTCAACGAGATGAAGGTACCATTGTACTATTGGGCTGAAGCTACCACAACCGCCATTTACTTGATGAATAGGTGCACAACATCAGGAATACATCACTTGACTCCAGAAGAGGTATATTCCGGTAAGAAACCTGATCTTACACACCTCAAAGTGTTTGGATATGTTTGCTTTGTTCACATTCCACAAGAAGTTAGAACAAAGATGGAACCAAGGTCAGAAAAATGCATTTTCATCGGCTACTCGATGGAGCAAAAAGGATACAAGTGTTACAACCCTAGAACAAAGGAATTAAGAGTCTCCCGAGATGTGGTCTTTGATGAACTAAGACCATGGTATGAAGATAAAGGAAAGGAAAAGATTCTTGAAGAAGATTGTGATGATTATGCACGAACAAATCAAAGAGAAGTTCAACAATCAAGCACAAAGGTTTCAGGTCCAGAGGCATCTACATCAAATGAAGAATGTTCAACATGGAGGGGGAGTCATTCTTTGTCTCCAAATTCAGCTCATAGTAGAGCTGAAGAAGCAAGTGCTACTCCAAACAGTGAGGTAGATGCAAGTGAAGAAGAATATGAAGAGGTATTCACTCCGATGGTAAAGCTAAATAGGTTAAAGAAACAACTCTCTAAAGGCAATGAAAGAAGATCTTCAAGGACAAGGTATCCAACTCAAAGGTTGAGTTATGATAGTTTTATGGCGACACATTTTGCATACATGATGTAGGTTATCAAAGACAAAGAGCCTGAGACATATGAAGAAGCTTGCACATAAAAGGAATGGGAGCAAGCTATGAAAGAGGAGATCAAAGCTCTCAAAGATAATCACACATGGGAACTAGTGCCAGAGAAAGAAGGTATGAAGATTGTTCCAAACAAATTGGTGTTTAAAGTAAAGAGGAATGTTGATGGTTCACTAGCTAGATATAAAGCTAGATTAGTTGCCAAAGGATTTAAACAAACACAAGGCATAGATTATGATGAAATTTTTAGCCCTGATGCAAAGATGGGAACTATCAGAACATTAATCGCAATTGGTGCTTCAAGGAGATGGCCATTATATCAACTTGACATAAAAAATGCTTTTCTCAATGGAGAACTACAAGAAGAGGTATACATGAGTCAACCGGTTGGATTTGAAGATGAAAACCATCTAGATTTTGTTTGCAGGTTGAAGAAGGCACTTTATGGCTTGAAGCAAGCACCAAGAGCATGGAATCAGAGATTGGTAGAGTATCTAACTAAGTGTGGATAACACCCAAGTAGTGTAGATCCTTCATTATACATGAAGAAGGAAGAAAATAGAGAGGTATATATTTGCATATATGTTGATGACCTCATCATAACAGGAAATGATGTTACAGGGATTAAAGATATCAAAAGGAAGCTTGGTAAGGAGTTCAAAATTTTAGATCTTGGAGAGCTGAAATATTTTTTAGGAATTGAAGTTGTTTATGGAAAGAGTGGCATCTACTTGATGCAAAGGAAGTACTTGTTGGATGTTCTTTTCAGATTTGGAATGAGTGAATGCAAACCACTCACTCAACCCATGGACACAAATACAAAGATTTGTTCAAATGATGGAGAACCATTGGAAGATGTAACAACATACAGAAGCATTGTAGGATCATTGATCTATGCAAACATTACAAGACCTGATTTGTCTTATGTTGTTGGTGTACTTTCTCAGTTTATGCAAGCCCCGACAAGTGAACACTTAAATTCAGCCAAGAGAGTGTTGAGATACATAAATCATGCGGTTAACCATGCTTTGTTTTACAAGTTTGATGAAGAACTATAGGTCAAAGGCTTTAGTGATGCTAATTGGGCAGGTTCAAAGGAACATAGAAGATCAACCTCAGGTTATGTGTTCATGATAGGAAGCAAACCTATCACATGGAGCTCAAAGAAACAACCTACTGTTGTACTTTCATCTATGGAGGCTGAATATAGAGGATTAGCATTTGCCACATGTGAAGCAATGTGGATAAAAAAGCTTTTGGATGATCTTGGAGTGCAAGTTGGAACCATCCCTATATACGGTGATAACATGTCAAGCATTTACTTGGCAAGCAATCCTATGTTTCATGCAAGGAGCAAGCACATAGAAGTTCACTACCATTATGTAAGGGAGAAGGTATTGAGCAAAGATGTG
>CM035437.1:88310786-88318286 GCA_020310875.1 Ceratopteris richardii
TCTTGAAAGTTAGCTCTTTAAGCTACCTAGACTTCCCCAAGAGGAATTAAGCTATATGTTGCTGTGCTGAGAGAATTATGTAAAACACTGGACATGTATATGAACCAAGAATAGCAAGTTTTCACCTCTGAGCTAACTCCAACTTATCTGTTTTGATCTATCTTTTTGAGAGTGATCTTCCAAGGTACATAGGGTGTCTAATACATCCATTGGCAAGCTAAAAGGGCCCACCATATACTTCTGGAGTTCATTTGGCTGGTGTAGATCAAGGATTTTGCAACACCTCTTCATCTTCAAGCACATACCTATCCATCTCTTCACAGTGGTATCAGAGCAGGGTTGGACAACATGGCAGATGGATTTCCTTCATCAATTGACAAATTGGACAGAGGTAACTACCCAGCTTGGTCATTAAGAATGGAAGCTTATCTCCAAGGTAGAAGTTTATATGGTTATGTGGCTGGAGATGATGTTATGCCAAGTTTCAGGAACAAAAGTCAACCAACACAAGAAGAGCAAGAAAGATTGAGCACATGGTGCTCCAAGGATGCACTTGCAAGGTCTTATCTCCTCAACTCTATCTCTGATTTTTTGTTGCCTCACATTAGGAGTTGTAAGACATCTCAGGAAGTGTGGGATGCACTTGAAGCTTTCTTTTCTTCAAGTACCAAAGCTAGGAAGCATCAACTATGGCTGGATTTCACAACTCTCAAGAAGGCTCCCAAACAAAATGTGACTGATTTTGTCACAAAGCTCAAGGACATAGCAAATCAGTTGGGAAGCATTGGAGAGGTAGTAGATGAAGAGCAAATTGTAAGGCAGGTCATCAATGGCTTGAAGGCAGATGATAAGTGGGAAGCATTCACCACAGCTATGGATTTGTACATGGACATGCATGTACCTGATTTCAACACACTCATTGGACAACTACTTACTCAAGAGGCAAAGCTTATCAAAAATGGAGAAAGCTCTAAAGGTAATCAATCTTCAGCTTTATACACTGATAAAAGCAAGTCCAAAGATAACAAAGGAAAGGCAAAGAAAGTGGATGATGAAGCAGGTACATATCAAGCTAACTATGCAGGTAGAGGAAGACATGGCAGAGGTAGAGGAAGAGGAGGTAGACAAGGCAGGGGGAGATCCCAAGACTCCAACTCATGTTCTATTTGTGGATTAACTAATCATACAACTGAAAATTGCTTTAGGAATTCCAGGAATCAAAGAGGAAGAGGATACAATAGAGGAAGTTATGGCTACTCAAGAGGAAGGTTCAACAACTACCATGGCAACTACAACAACTACAACCATTCAAACTATCAAGGAGCCTACAAAGGAAGGAGAGACTACAATAACTACACAGAAGACTCAAACAAAGAGGATTCATTATTGATCATGAACATGGCTATGCCACAAGGTAAATCTGATGAGCATGTTTTCTACATAGATTCAGGTTGTTCAAATCATGTAGCAGGAAATGTGGCACTCCTATCAGATTTAGAAGATCCAAGGAATAAGCATGAGGTACAAACAGGAGATGATACAAAACATCCTCTGGAGAAAATAGGCAATGTCAAAGCACCAACCTACTCAGTAAGGTACTCTATGTCCCTACCATTACAAAGAATTTGATAAGTGTTGGGCAGATAGTAGAGAAAGGGTTGCAAGTCAGGTTCACAAAAGCAGGAGCATTTGTTGAAGATCCAAGTCAAGGATTCAGAAGAATTGCAAAAGGTGAAAAGACAAGTAGATTGTTCACATTTGAATTACAGGACACTAGAAACATTGCTCTCTTTAATTATGGTAGTCAGACACTCACAGAATTGGAAGTATGGCACAAAAGGTTAGCACATATTGGTGAAAGGTCATTAAAGCAAATTTGCAGGGACCAAAGTGTACTTGGACTTCCTAATTTGTCAAAACAACATATGATTTATAAGTGTAGTGCATGTCAATTTGGAAAGTCTCACACGTTACCATTCATGAAGAAAGGTTATATGCATGGAGATCTCTTGGAGTTGGTTCATACAGATGTATGGGGACCTAGCAAGGAAGCTTCAATATCTGGATCAAGGTATTATGTTTCCTTTATTGATGATTGCAGCAGATGGACTATCCTATTCTTTATGAAACACAAAGATGAAGTTTTTTCATCTTTCAAAAGATATTTGGCTCTTGTGGAGAATCAAACAGGTAAATCACTAAAAAGGCTAAGGTCAGATGGAGGGGGAGAATACTTCTCCCATGAGTTTGATTCTTTTCTTCAAGAAAGAGGAATCAAAAGAGAGGTAACTACAAGGTACACTCCTGAGCAAAATGGAGTGGCAGAAAGGAGGAATAGGACAATTGTTGAAGCTGCAAGGTCTATGTTAAATGAAAAGCATTTACCTAATTACTTATGGGCTGAGGCTGTATCTACAGCCACTTACTTGATTAACAGGTTGCCTTCAAAATCCCTTGATGGGATGACTCCATATGAGGCTTGGAATGGAAGAAGACCAAGCTTAGATCATTGTAAAATTTTTGGATGTATTGCTTTTGCTCATGTTCCTTCACAGGTTAGAGGCAAGATGGATCCAAAGGCAGAAAGGTGTGTATTTATTGGATATGACAACAATCAAAAGGGCTACAGGTTATACAACCCTACCAACAAAGGATTCTTGGTAAGCAGAGATGTAGTTTTTGATGAGAACAATTCATGGTATGAAGATTCATGCAGGAAGATCAATTTACCATATGATCTTGAAGAAGATTTTCCAAAGCTTGGTAGAGAACAATCAAAGATTGAAGAACAAGACACCTCAGAGGATGATGAAGAATCTCACATGGAAAAGATCAAAGCATGGAAGTCTAAAGGTAAAGCAAAATTGCAGGAACTTGGACATGAGGCAGAATCATCACATCATGGCCTAAGAAGATCTATGAGGGAAAAGAAAAAACTAGAAAGGTATGGGTTTGACACCTCATTAGTAACTAAACATTCTATCTACATAGCACATGACATAAACCAAAAGGAGCCATCATCATTTGAAGAGGCCAAAGCAAAAACAGAATGGAAGCATGCAATGAAGGAAGAGATTGAAGCACTTGAGGAAAACAACACTTGGGATTTGGTGCCCAAGACTTCATCCATGAAGGTAATAGGCTCAAGATGGGTCTATAAACTCAAGAAGAATTCTGATGGTTCCACTAACAGGTATAAGGCAAGGCTTGTAGCAAAAGGCTTTGCACAAACTCAGGGAATTGATTATGAGGAGACCTTCTCTCCTGTGGCAAAGATGCCTACTATTAGGGTTTTGCTTAGTATTGCCTCTTCCAAGAATTGGAAGATACTTCAACTAGATGTAAAGAATGCATTTTCGAATGGTTGGATAACAGAAGAGGTATATATGGCACAACCACTTGGTTTTGAGAACCAAGTTTATCCTGATTATGTGTGTAAACTTAACAAAGCATTGTATGGTCTCAAGCAAGCTCCAAGAGCTTGGAATTTCAGGCTTGTTTCATTCTTGCAGGACAAAGGCTTTCAACCAAGCAAGGCAGATCCTTCACTCTTTATTAAAAAGAGTAATTCCGAGGTCATCTACCTATGTGTATATGTAGATGATATTATATTGATAGGAAATGATGCAGATGGTATGAAGAAGATCAAAGATCAGATGAGAGAAGAGTTCAAGATAAGTGATTTGGGTTCACTTACCTACTTCCTAGGTTTGGAAGTTGTCTACAAAGATCATGGTTTGTTTCTCACTCAAAGAAAGTACATTAAGGACATGTTGGAAAAATTCAAGATGCAAGATTGTAAGATTGCAAGTACTCCAATGGAGGTCAATCACACATTGAGCTCACATGAAGGTGAACTCATAGAGGACATCACATCATATCAAAGTCTAGTGGGTAGTCTCAATTATGCCACATTGACAAGAGTAGATATATGTTACAGTGTGAGTGTGCTAAGCCAATTTATGCACACACCAAGGAAACCACATATGGATGCTGCCAAAAGGATTCTCAAGTATCTCAAAGGAACCATAAATGAAGGACTTTATTATCCTTATGTATCTGATTTAGGTTTGAAGCTATTTTCTGATGCAGATTGGGCTGGCTCCAAAGAAGATAGTATCTCAAAGGAACCATAAATGGACTTTATTATCCTTATGTATCTGATTTAGGTTTGAAGCTATTTTCTGATGCAGATTGGGCTGGCTCCAAAGAAGATAGAAGAAGCACTTCAGGTTATCTTACCTTTGCAGGTTCAAAGCTTATTTCATGGTCATCCAAGAAGCAACCCACAGTTGCTCTCTCTTCTACTGAAGCTGAATATAGAGGTCTTGCCATAGCTACACAAGAAGCTATGTGGATGAAGACATTATTCAAAGATCTTGGATTGGAGTTTGGAACTCCAACTATTTTTGGTGACAATATGAGTTCTATGCATTTGGCTGCTAATCCTATTTTTCATGCAAGAACTAAACATATTGAAGTTCATTATCACTATGTACGAGAGAAGGTTCTAAGCAAAGAGATTCAAATATCATATGTGTCCACTCATCAACAATGTGCAGATATTCTAACCAAAGCATTGGATGGTACAAAGCTTTGCAAATTCAAGGCTATGATTGGTTTGCAGGTAATCTTGGAAGATTGAAGACCTCAAGCATACTTGGCTTGAGGGGGAGCTGTTGGAGCAAGTCTATGAAAAGCCTAAGTATTGGCTTGAGTCTCACAAAGTCTTACAAGAAGCTTTAAAAAGAAGACTATGTAAAGTTCACTTGTGAACTACCTCTTGTAACTTTTGAAGAGTTTACTTAATGTAAAAGTAAGATAATCTTAAGTGGTTGAGTCCACTTGATCAAGAATGGAAAGAGGAGCCACGAATTTGTGATTTGTGGTAGGTAGAGAATCAAATCAATCATTGATTGATTGGAGAGTGATTGAGGGAAGTTAGCCTCCCAAACTCAACTATAAATAGATGGCAGTTTTAGTCGTGGTTAGAGAGACCTATGTGAAGACCTCCAAGAGCTGAGCTTTATGCCATATCAAGGTGTGATTACAAGGCACACATATGTATCAGTAAGTCATTGTATTGTACAAGCAATATACTTTCATTTTCATGATTATTTGGTTTCATCTTTCCATGTTCTTGTGAAGTGTTCTACTCACTTCCATTACTCTCAGTTTTCTCAGTCAGCTTGCAGAGATGTTTTCTCTGAGCTTGGTGCATCATTTTCAGTGATTTAACTTGGTAAAGTTAGCTCTATAAGTCTAATATATGCTCACAAATGTTCATGTCATTTGGATGTTGCAATCTTCAGTTATTTTCATTTGAAGTCAACATGGTCTGTTCATCTTCACTTCTCTGTCAGGTACCTGAATTTTTCACTCATCTTGTCAGAGCCATTTCTCAGTGGTTACTTACCCAAGTTCAGTGATTTAAAGCTTGTTGGATTCAGCGTACTGTGTAGTATAAGTATACAAATTTTCATAATCATTGGATTCCTAACTTTTGGGCTATGTTGATTTTTCTGCTCACTAGTCTCAAACTATAGCAGCCCGTGAAAATCGGGATGATGTCATCAGTTGTTAAAACTCATTCTCAGTGTGTGGTTCATTATTTCTGATGAGATTACTCTTGAAAGTTAGCTCTTTAGTCTACCTAGACTTCCCCAAGAGGAATTAAGCTAATTGCTGCTGTGCTCAGAGAATTATGTAAAACACTGGACAGGTATATGAACCAAGAATAGCAAGTTTTCACCTCTCAGCTAACTCCAACTTATCTGTTTTGATCTATCTTTTTGAGAGTGATCTTCCAAGGTACATAGGGTGTCTAATACATCCATTGGCAAGCTAAAAGGGCCCACCATATACTTCTGGAGTTCATTTGGCTGGTGTAGATCAAGGATTTTGCAACACCTCTTCATCTTCAAGCACATACCTATCCATCTCTTCACATCTATCTATCTATCTATCTATCTATCTATCTATCTATCTGTCTGTCTATCTATCTATCTATCTATCTATCTATCTATCTATCTATCTATCTATCTATCTATCTATCTATCTATCTATCTATCTATCTATCTATCTATCTATCTATCTATCTTTCTATCTATTGATCGATCTATCTATCTATCTATCCATCTATCTATCTGTCTATATATCTATCTATCTATCTATCTATCTATCTATCTATCTATCTATCTATCTATCTATCTATCTATCTATCTATCTATCTATCTATCTATCTATCTATCTATAACAGTGAGTCATAACAAACGAGAACTATGTCATAAAAAGAGAAACCCTATGCACTAAAATAGCCTTTTTTTGCATGATTTTAAAAAATTCTTTACACGAGTATACAAGGTTTTCTAAAACCCCCCAAAAATATGAAAATTTTGAACATATTTTCAAAATTTTGACCACTTTAGGGTAGCAGAATTTTGCTAATTTTAGAGTACCTGATCTAAAATGTTTAAGAGAGAATTATGAAATGGATAAAAAAAGCCTTATTTTATGAGAATACTCATTTAGCTTGGATCGAACAAAAAGGAAATGAGCTAGAAAAGGCTAAAAATTGACCGTTTTTTATTCTCTGAGTGTTATGTACTGCTAGAACTTCTTAAAAACATGAGGTTTGTGGAGTAAATCGATGCCTGGCATCGAGTTTCAGATAAAGTCGATGCCTGGCATCGACTTCCCACATAAAAGTGGTTTTCATCATATGTGTGTTAAACGCGCCTATTTCAGGAACAAAAAAGTGGCCAAAAAAGCTCAAAGTTGATGCCTGGCATCAACTTTTGGTTGCAAGTCGATGCTAGGCATCGAATTTTCATTTTTGGACAGTCAGACTTACTAAAACAGGCAAAACTTCCACTTTTGGAAGTCATAGAGGGTCATCTTGTGAAGGCTATATCTTGAGTTCTAGAGATCCGTTTCTTGCATATGATAGCTTGTTGGAAAGCTCTACTCTTCTACTTTCATCCGTCAAAAGATCTTGGGGAAATGATACTTGAGCTAAGAGAAATTATCAAAATACTGAAGGTATGTCATTTTAGTGACTAGAAAAATCTGAAGAAGTAAACTTCTTGGTTTTGGCTATCATTTCTCAATGTTTTGAGTGGAAATGAGTTAATGGTGACCATAGAGGTTGCCTTGTGTCACATTAGTTCTTTTTTTTGATGTTTCACACATCAACACTTACGTCATACTCTTCCTTCTAGATTTTTTTAATGGAAATATATATTCCATACTTTCTTAGAGCAACAAATATAGATTTTGGAAAGATGTCCATGCGAGACATTGGAATCTCACCGAAAATTAGAGTAAAACAAATGAGGCTATGTTGTTCATTATTGCACAAATAGATAGTCTGTGGCAAGGCTTTGATTATGGATAATATAATCACACCTCTTTGTGCATGCAAAAGGGAATCAAAGTGTAGTAATGAGGATTGAGAGAGACTATCTCCACTACTGTGATTCTTGCCAAACACCTTCTATG
>CM035437.1:88323286-88330786 GCA_020310875.1 Ceratopteris richardii
TGCACATGTAAATAAACCCATCATCACTTGCTTTAACAAGCAAGCCACTATCTGCTTTTGATACTTGAAATCCAAGTTCTTTTAAGAACTTTACAAGCCTATAGTTCCATGCCCTTGGGGCCTGCTTCAAGCCATATAAAGCTCTCTTGAGCTTACACACATAATCTGGATATCTTCCATCTCTAAATCCTTGAGGTTGCTCCATGAAAACATCATCTGAAATATAACCATTCAAAAAAGCATTCTTCACATCTAATTGATATAATTTCCAACCTTTGCATGCAGCAATTGCTATGAGTGTTCTGATGGTTTTCATCTTTGCCACTGGACTATAAGTCTCATCATAGTCAATACCATATGTCTGAGCAAACCCTTTAACAACAAGTCTAGCTTTATACCTAGACACACTTCCATCTGCAAATCTCTTTGTCTTATAGACCCATTTGCATCCAATGATCTTCTGGCTATTTGGCTTTGGAAATAAATCCCATGTTTGATTCTCCATTAATGCATCATATTCTTCCTGCATAGCTTTTTCCCAAATCTCTTTACCTTTTGCCTCTTCATATGTAGAAGGGTCTTCATCTGCTTTAATCATGTAAGCATAATCCTTAGTAGTCAAGAATGAAGTATCATAGCTATACCTTGTAGGTTGCCATTTGTTCCTTGTAGACCTCCTAAGTTCTCCACTTCTTGAGGTTTCTGGTTCTTCACATTCAGGATCGAATCTTGGTGTTTCTTCCACTTCAACCTGCACTTCATTATTCTCTTGCTCATCAAATATCTGAACCTTTGATTTACCTTTCCTTTGGCTCACAATTTCATCATCATCTGTATTAATATTGATAGTACCTGCATACCAAGTACCTTGCTCATCAAATGTAACATCTTTTGATACAAGAAAATGTTTTGTGGATGGACTCCACAACTTGTATCCCATCTGCTTATCATCATAACCAATAAACACATATTTTTCAGCTTTAGGTTCCAATTTGTGCCTTAATTGTGATTGCACATATGCATAGGCCAAACATCCAAATACTTTGCAATGGTCTAGTGTAGATCTCTTACCCCACCATGCCTCATAAGGTGTCATACCCTGCAAGGCTTTACATGGTAGCCTATTAACCAAATAAGTAGCTGTATTTACAGCCTCAGCCCAAAAATAATTTGGGCAATTTTTCTCCTTCATCATGGATCTTGCAAACTCAACAAGAGTCCTATTCCTCCTTTCTGCTACACCATTTTGTTGAGGAGAGTACCTGCAAGTAACCTCTCTTTTTATACCTGCATTCCACAAGTAACCACTGAACTCATTAGAGAAATACTCTCCCCCTCCATCTGACCTTAGTCTTTTCAATTTATGTCCTGTAATTCTCTCTGCATACATATGATAATGTTTGAAAGTATTGAATACTCTGACTTATCTTTGATCACATAGATAGTGATCCATCTGGTAGCATCATCAACATAAATCACATAATACCTTGAGCCATTGATACTGAAGTCCTTTGATGGTCCCCACACATCTGTGTGTACCAACTCAAGTTTCTCTGAATACATAAACCCATGCTTAGAATAGGGTTGCTTATGAGCCTTACCTAATTGACATGCCTCACATCTGTATGTCATATGTTGACCTGCAACATTAGGCAATCCAAGCATTGAACCATTATTAATCATGTCTTTAATACCTCTTTCATTGAAATGTCCAAGTCTCTTGTGCCAAAGATCTAACTCAGAGATCTTATGTCCTCCATAAGTGAACAAGGCATGACCAACATTACCTTGAATCTTCAATGTGAACAATCTTCCTTCTTTCTTCCCTGAAACAATTTGTTTATACCCATTGCTAGGGTCTTCCACAAACACTCCTTCATTAGTGAACCTTACTTCATAACCTTTTTCCACAATTTGTCATACACTTATCAAATTCTTAGGAATTGTAGGAACATACAAGACCTTACTCAATAAGGTGCTACCATCCTTGGCTTTCACTGATCCAATTGACTTCACATTGTGCTTTGTGTTGTCACCTGTTTGAACAACATGATTAGATACCTTATTCTCCAAATCAGTCATCAAGGCTATATTACCACTCAGGTGATTGCTACACCCTGAGTCAATGTAGAAGACTCTTTGATCTTCATTCTGCCTTTCACAAGTTGCATTCATTATCAATGTTGAATCTTCCTTCTGATCTGAAGCATAATTGTAGTAGGTATTGTTATATTGTTGACTTTGGAAACCTCTACCTGCATTTCTTCCAAAGTAACCCCTACTACCTCTACCTCTAAAATTACCTCTTTGATTTCTGCCACCTCTTCCTCTTGAATTATAGTTCTGATTGTATCCACCATTACTCTGAGTGTTATGCCAACAATCATTGGCTAAATGATTTGTCTTACCACAAATCGAGCAAGCTTTGGATCCATCTTTGTTACTCCTGCCTCTTCCTCTACCTTTGCCACCTCCTCTTCCTCTTAGGAAGTTGGCTTGACTAGTTGTGCCTTCTTCTTCATTTGCTTGTTGCTTTCCTTTGTTAGTTTTCTTCTTGTCTTTAGAGTACATTGCATGACCTGCACTCTTGTCAACATCTCCTTTGATATCATTCTCAAAAGTTAGCATATGTCCTAACAATTGATTCAAATCAGGATTGAAATGATCCAAAGAAAGTTCTGTGGACAAAATAAAAGGTTTCCACTTCTCATCACCTCTTAGTCCTGTGAGAATTTGCCTTACCAATTTATCTTCTTCAATGTCTTCATCCACTGCTCCTAATGCATCTGCAATGTCCATCTTTGTCACATAATCAGATATTGATTGTGAAGCCTTCTTCTTGAAAGTGGTAAACTCTGCCCATAGGGATGCCTTCCTTGACTTTGTAGTGTTTTGGAAATGCTCCTCCAAAGCATTCCATATCTCACTTGCACTTTCAAGACCTCTAATGTGAGGTAGCAAGTAGTCATTGACTGCCATATAGATTATGCTCCTAGCTTGAGCATCTCTTTTCATCCAATTCTTCAAATCTGATAATTCTTCCCTATTTGGAACACTAGGATCTCTGAATTGTGGCTTTTCTTCTTCTCCTGTAATGTAAGCTATCAAATCTTTGCTCATTAGATGAGCTTCCATCCTCATTGACCATGCAGGATAGTTTTCTCTATCCAATTTCTCTATCTGAAGAGAATCTCCCATCTTCCTTCACCTGTATTAACAGATCTTTAAACTTTATGAAGAATAAATGTACCTTGACTTCGTATATTACTTCTTCTGATCCTTTTGACAATTTCAATGTGTCTTCCTTCAAGCTTTCTTCAATCTTTGTCCTTTTGGTCCTTCAAGATGTAAAGTTTGTATTTCTGCAGTAGTCGGAGTCTCCCTTTCCTTGATTTCGATGCTTCCTGCTCTGATACCACTGATGGAGAGTGTTAATCTCCAAAAGAACAACCTACTCTTGAACTTAGAACACCTCTATATCAAGAGTAAGTTAAAACCTTCACCAATTTAAAAGATCAATGATCAAATATCAAATTCTTGAACAAACTATGAAGAAGGAAATTACTCAGAAAGTCTGCTGCATATATCTTTCTCATTGACTGAGTAAATGTGTAAAGTTTTTTATGAAACTTTGCACAAGGTGTCGCCTAAAGATTGCGCACCTCCTCCAAGTCAAATCTCCAAAAGATTCAGTAGATCTTGAGAAATCTACTTCACAAGTTACCTATGTCTAAATTTGCATTTCTGAGAAGTCGATTTGGACACCCCTAACTTCTTAGCTTTAGTTCTCACAATGTCGAACCCGTTTTATCAAATCCTTTTGGCTGTAGATAGCTTATCTCTCAACTTAGATTTTGGGAGCTATCATATGTGTAAAACTTTACATTGTGCACTGAGCACTACTCATTTCATTGAACTCGAAAACTGCGCCTGTTTCAGGAGACTGTGAACATTCTTTACATATGAATGTTCCTACACACAATTCTCTTAACCTCATTACAATTGGAAGCTAAAACTTTATACAGAGATCTATCAACTCTAGACTTAGACTTGTACAAAAGCATTCCACAAAAGCTTTACCACAGAAGGAGAAGACACGAAAACTTCGGGCGCAACTTTTCTTCTATTCCTCAGAAAATCAGAATTGAGTTGTGAGAGAGACTTCTTCACATTCCTATGAACTCTAATGAGTCTTACAACTTACAAATGCACTATTCTCATACTCTCTTGTTGTCTCCTCTTTTGCCCCGACATTTTTCCAGAGTATTTATAGGCAAATATGTACAAGCTTATAACTAGACAAAAGTATAAGTGATCTATGTCTTCACTAATGTACATATGTGTACATATCATTCATCCTGTGAATGTAACCACCTTCTTTGCTTCAAGACTTGATCTTATCTCCATCTTTTTGTCTTCCAAACTTCAATTGGTGATTGGTCTGCACCAACATATCTATCTATCTATCTATCTATATATCATCTATCTATCTATCTATCCAGCTATCTATCCATCCATCGGTCTATCTACCTATCTATCTATCCAGCTATCTATCCATCCATCTATCTATCTATCTATCTTTCTTTCTATCTATCTATCTATCTATCTATCCATCTATCTATCTATCTATCTATCTATCTATCTATCTATCTATCTATCTATCTATCTATCTATCTATCTATCTATGTATCTAGCTATCTATCTATCTGTCTATCTATTGTGGAGAAATGTGACTCCAATACACTCAAATACACGCAGCAGAAGTTAGAGAACCTCTTCTAGAATCTGCCTTGTAAGATAGATGCTCAATAAAACCTAATTCAGTCACAACTCAAAAATCTAATGGCTCTGATATTTTGTCCACACACAGTAGACTCTGTTAGCTTTCTAACAAGCTAAAGAACACTCGATTTGGAGTTCAGTTGACTAGGTAACCGACTACACAAAGTTAGACTACTTGTCATCTCAGGTTATGCAAAAAACTGAGGTTCACAAGAAATGTTCCCAATAACTACTGGAGAATGATCTAGCAAAGATATATGAGATACAAAGAGTATGATAGATAAGCTTTCCAACAAGATATCATATGCATTAGTTTGATAAGTACATAGAGAGATGTGACCTTCACAAGGTGACTATGTATACAAAAGGTATGCGGCTGGAATACCTTTATGCCTTCTAGCATCCAAATGAGGTACATTCTGATTTCCATTGGTGAGAGAATGACCAGCATATGCTTCTACACCATCTTCTTGTCATCTCCACAAATTTTCATGTTCAAATGACATCTATATATAGATGTATGGGCATGGACGTTTCACCTACCCTTGCATCTTCTCTCACCTCTTGACCTTTCCTTTCTTGTCCTTTGCCTTTCCATTTTCTTGGATGGCTTTTGGTGATCCATATCACTCCATATAAATAAGGTCACGTATTTTTTTGAGTATTCCATCTCTCTATTTACATTTTGGATTTTATCCAAGCCATAAATATGTTTGCCCTTTTTAATTCAGCACTCTACATTAAGGTTATGAGTGTGCCCTTTACATTTTTAGGGTCTTTCTTCATTTTGGGCTTACAACAATTACATAAATGATGAAGAGGTACATAATGAAGGGTGAGTATGTGTCAAGCCTCAAAATTGGAGCTTGCGCATGTTCCATAATTTTCAACACTCCCCCTCAAGCTACAATTGGGAGTCCATGCTACTCTCCAATTCTCGTCCTCTTCTCCTTTTGCTTCCTTTTGCCCTTGTATCTCTTCTTTTATTCGTTGGTGATCTTCCTTCTTTGCTTTGAAGCTCCTTGGGCTTTTCTTCAGCTTTATCTTTGCTTCTTTGGCTCTTCATGAGAGTCTTTCTCAAACCCTAGCATCAACATTCTTCATACAACTCATAGAATTAAATGAGATCACCTTCATTGTACTTATCTTCGTTGCTTCACTCTCTTCTTCTTTGTTGTCCTCTCTTTGCAACTTCATGGCTTTATGGCTTCATGGCTTTATGGCTTCATGGCTTCATGGATTCTCTCTTCTTGCATGCTTCTCTTTGATCCTCCTTTGTCTTAGGATCATCTTTGACTTTGTCATTGGGTTCAATCTTTGCATCTCCTTTTGATGTCTTCATGGTTGTCATGTTTTCTTTCGTCTTGTCTTCAAGACTTCTTTTGTGCATCATGGCTGCTCCTTCCCTTCTAGATGCTCCTTCCATAGAGGTGGCTCCTCCTCATGCTTTCAATTTACCTTTGATGGCTGCTCTTACTCTTTGTTTGAGCATACCTACTTTTCTTCAAATCTGAAATTTGTGTTGGCTCCATCTTCTCTTCATTGGACTCTTCTTGGATCTTCCAATCCTTGCAAGCTAACTCCCCCTTGCTTCATAATCATTTCTTCATCCTTCATGGCTGATTTTAGACCTGCAAAAATCAATAATGGGCTGATCATACATGAACTCTTTCATGAGTTCCTTTCATGTGAAGCATTCATAGCTTCCACATCTTCCAAGCTTTCTTCATCACCTACAAAACAACACAAGAAATTGTGAATGTGATCAATGGTGCCTCTTGCACCTAACAAGGGTTGCTATTCCTCTTGGGATGGTCTTACTTTCCCTCACATAGGCTTTCCATTCCTCTTGAATGGTCTTACTTGCCATAGGCTTGCCACTCCTCTTGGGTGGTCTTACTTTCCTTTACATATGGCTTGCCGTTCCTCTTTGAATGGTCTTACTCGCCATAGGCTTTCCACTCTCTTTGGTGGTCTTACTTGCCTTTAAATTTGGCTTGCCACTCTCTTTTGGTGGTCTTACTAGCCACACATTTTTCACAATACATTCACATGATTTATGCTTGGAACTTACCACCACACACAATGTGGATTTTTCAAAACCTTTACATCAGCCTTTACCTTTGCAAATGGAATTCTTTTACCTCAATCAACTTCAGCCATTTGTCACACCTCATGGGTGACTCTTCCCTTCTACCTTGGCACTTGCTTGTGCTCCTTGAACTTTGGAGAGTGTCTTCAAGTCTTTGTTGAGCCTTCAACACTTCATGGAAGCCCTCCTTTGGAGTCTTCTACTCCTCCTTTGTTTGGAAGCTCAATCCTTGGCTTCACCTTTTCCACCTTCAGCTTGGGTTCCAATCTTCAAGCCTTCAACCTTCAAGTTTTTGAAAATCTTTTAGCTTGGGCTCCTTCCTTCACTTTGGCTCCAAGCTTTGTGTCGTCACTTCATCCAAGCTTTGCTCACCTGGGCTTTGACTTCTTCAATTAGGAGCATTGAGTTGGCTTCCTATATCTCAACTCAAGAATCAAACACTTTTAGTTATCATCACATGATCATACTTATAGTTTCTTTTAAAACTTTACCTCAATGGGTTTTATCCACAACAAGGTACATCCACAAATTTATACATAGCAGCCTTGCATCTTCCCAATCTTCTTGGCATCCAAACACATTTACTTTCAGCTCATATATGGCTGAACATGACCAACCTTTAATGC
>CM035437.1:88338286-88340786 GCA_020310875.1 Ceratopteris richardii
TGCATTATGTATGCATATGTATGCATATGTGTGTGTATGCATGTAAGTATGTATATATGTGTATGTATATGCATTGTGTATGCATATGTATGCATGTATGTGTATGTGTGTGTATGTCTCTCTATGTGTGTGTGCACGCATATGTGTGTGTATGTGTGTATGTGTGTGTATGTGTGTGTATGTGTGTGTGTATGTGTGTGTGTATCTATGTGTGTATGTGTATGTGTGTATGCATGTGTGCGTGTGTGTATGCATGTAAGCATGTATGTATGCATATGCATGTGCATTATGTATGCATATGCATGTATGTGTGTATGTTCATATGTGTGTCTATCTATATATATGTGTCTATATGCATGTGTATGTGTGTGTAAATGTGTGTGGATGTGTGTGTGTAAGTGTGTGTGTCTATGTCTATGTGTATATTTGTGTGTATGTGTGTATGTGTGTGTGTGTATGTGTGTGTGTCTGTGTGTATGTGTGTGTGTCTATGTGTGTATGTGTGTGTGTCTATGTGTGTATGTGTGTGTGTCTATGTGTGTATATACGTGTGTATCTATATATATGTGTCGGTGTGCATGTGTATGTGTGTGTGTGTAAATGTGTATGGATGTGTGTGTGTAAGTGTGTATGTGTCTATGAGTGTGTATGTGTTTATGTGTGTGTATGTGTCTATGTGTGTGTATGTGTCTATGTGTGTATGTGTATGCATGTATGTATGCATATGCATGTGCATTATGTATGCATATGCATGTGCATTATGTATGCATATGCATGTGCATTATGTATGCATATGCATGTGCATTATGTATGCATATGCATGTGCATTATGTATGCATATGCATGTGCATTATGTATGCATATGTGTGTGTATGTGTGTATGCATTATGTATGCATATGTGTGTGTATGCATTAAGTATGTGTATGTATGCATGTGCATTATGTATGCATGTGCATTATGTATGCATATGTGTGTATATGCATGTAAGTATGTATGTATGCATATGCATATGCATACATATGTATGCATGTGTGTGTGTATGTCTCTCTATGTGTGTGTATGCATATATGTGTGTGTATGTGTGTATGTGTGTGTGTATGTGTGTGCGTGTATGTGTGTGTATGTGTGTATGCATGTGTATGTGTGTGTATGCATGTCTATGTGTGTATGTGTGTGTGTATATATGTGTGTGTATGTGTGTGTGTCTATGTGTATGTGTGTGCGTCTATGAGTGTGTATGTGTTTATGCATGTGTATGTGTCTATGTCTGTGTATGTCTATGTGTGTATGTGTATGCATGTATGTATGCATATGCATGTGCATTATGTATGCATATGTGTGTGTATGTGTGTATGCACTATGTATGCATATGTGTGTGTATGCATTAAGTATGTGTATGTATGCATGTGCATTATGTATGCATGTGCATTATGTATGCATGTGTGTGTATGCATGTAAGTATGTATGTATGCATATGCATATGCATTATGTATGTGTATGTGTGTGTATGTCTCTCTATGTGTGTGTATGCATATATGTGTGTGTATGTGTGTGCGTGTATGTGTGTGTATGTGTGTATGCATGTGTATGTGTGTGTATGCATCAGTATGTGTGTATGTATCTATGTGTGTATGTATCTATGTGTGTATGTATGTGTGTGTATATGTGTGTGTGTGTCTATGTGTATGTGTGTGTGTCTATGAGTGTGTATGTGTGTGTGTCTATGAGTGTGTATGTGTGTATGTGTCTATGTGTGTGTATGTGTGTATGTGTATGCATGTATGTATGCATATGTGCGTTTATGTGTGTGTATGCATTATGTATGCATATGTGTGTGTATGCATTATGTATGTGTATGTATGCATGTGCATTATGTATGCATGTAAGTATGTATGTATGCATATGCATATGCATATGCATTACATATGCATATGTATGCATGTGTGTATGTGTGTGTA
Source organism: Ceratopteris richardii (assembly GCA_020310875.1). Lineage (NCBI taxonomy): Eukaryota > Viridiplantae > Streptophyta > Polypodiopsida > Polypodiales > Pteridaceae > Ceratopteris > Ceratopteris richardii. Next base: position 88,340,246 of record CM035437.1, read on the forward strand.
TGTCTCTCTATGTGTGTGTATGCATATATGTGTGTGTATGTGTGTGTATGTGTGTGTGTATGTGTGTGTGTATGTGTGTGTGTATGTGTGTGTATGTGTGTATGCATGTGTATGTGTGTGTATGCATCATTATGTGTGTATGTGTCTATGTGTGTATGTGTGTGTATATGTGTGTGTGTATGTGTGTGTCACTCTAGCACAATGGTAAGTACCAACATGAGGAGCTTCACCTCATAAATGTTAATCCATGGAGACGTGAGGACTGGTATGAAGACCAAGAGCAAGAGAAGTGCACGTGCGTGAGTGAAAGCACACAAACATGCACACACATACACACACACGTGCACAAGGTAAGAGCAAAGAGTGGAACAATGGAAGGACTTCAATTACAAAAGGGCTCTCTTACAAAGCTGAAATCTACAACAAGCTAACCCCTGCAATGAGTTCTCCAGCCCTTTTTATAGTTTTTGAGTGGTTTTGGCCCTGTCTAGACCTAGTGTCTGACCTAGTTAAAAATTAGGTTCCAAGGCTTATTTGGGGA